>MU783702.1:18300-77452 GCA_026770625.1 Nicotiana glauca
TTAGTTACAATATTCTCCTCATCGAGACTTGATATTCAATTAAGTATTTTCTTTTTCCAGTCAATATATCAAAAAGTATATATATATATATATATACACCCAACCTTATAGAGCCGGACATCTATTTTACTTACTATGTTGAGAGAGTTGAGTCAGTATAAGCAGGTAAGCATATCTTCATATTACCTTTGATTTCTAGCTACTTGCAATTATTATATTATCAGTTTAGTTTTAGCTTTTAGTATATTGCCTTACATACTCGGTACATTATTTCGTACTGACGTCCCTTTTCTAGGGGCGCTGCATTTCATGTGTGCACGTTCAGATAGACAAACGGGTAGACCTCCTCATTAAGTTTTGCCCGAATTCAGCTTTATCGGTAAGCTCCATGCTTTTCGGAGTCCCCGGGTCTAGAGATTTATGTATATCTTGTGTATATATGTATATATGTTATGAGTAGGTCTGGGAGTTGTTCAGATCACAATATATCCACCCGTAGAGGCTTTTAGACATATCCTGTCAGCTAGTGTAATATGTTGGGCTTGTAAGCCTTGTATGTATATTTGGTTGGTTTGGCAGTTTTAATAATTATGACGACCTTGTCGGCCCAGCTATATATTAGTATTTAATTATCATTCGTAGTTGCCTTGCAATGTAACCCATGGCCAAAGTATAATATCTTATGTTCAGAGTCCCTTAGTTGCAAGTTGTTACGCAAAGATAGGTAAGGCACTGGGTGTCGGCGTCGCCCCAAGTTCGTAGCGTGACACTGATGTTTTATAATCATTTATTCGTACCCCGTCTACTTGTCTTCTATGTGAGAATTGTTTTATTGGCACGTGAGTCGTCTGTGCAGTTATTAGTTGTAATAAGGGCACAAGATTTCAAGTGATTAGGGTTCACAAATTGGGACCCGTAAATTGTGAGTTTTGAGGTTTGGTAACTCTTGGAGAGTATTGGATAAACTTGGTGTGATAGAGGTTATTCTTATTAAGTTTTTATAGTGTTATTACTTGTTGTGTCTAGTTGCTAATTGTTGTTTCTAGTTGCTCTTGCAAGCATCGTATTATGGTTGTTATCATGCCTAGCTTTATAGAGATATCGTACCCTGCCATTTCTACACCGATATTTGTCTAAGTTATTTAGTCCAGTAGGTGTCTTGATGGTCCCTCGTCACTATCCCACCGAGGTTAATTTTGATACTTACTAGGTATCGTTGTGGTGTACTCATACTATACTTCTGCATATTTTGTGCAGATCCAGGTATTTCGGAGTTGGTCGATTGCTAGTTAGTTGTACGGATCTTGCTGTGGAGACTCAAGGTAAACCTGTTGCCGCACTCGCAGGCATCGGTCTTATGGAACAGTTGTATTTGTAGGTTTTCTAGCAAACTTAGAAGAGCTTAGGACTTGTACTATCTGTTTTGGGATTGTAAGTGTTGTATAAAGATTTCTATTTCATATTCGTCAGTCGTTGGCTAATTTTTGCTATTAATTTTGGTAAGTGATAGGTTTACCTAATCTTAGAGGCTAGGTGTCGTCACAGTATTCTACGGAGGGAAAATCTTGACATACGCTAGGATATGAAGGGACCGTTTCTAAATTGTTTGTTAGAATACAATTAGGGATTCTAATTAAAGGAGGAATTTCCTACTTCTTTTTCTTTTCTTAATTATTCATTTTTATCATACAACAATTTTTGGTTTTTCAAAAAGAGTATTCTATTTGTATTTATAATTTTATCCATTATAGAATGTACTTATGAATGGTAAAAAAGGCGAACGATATTTCGTTTCGTACTTTTAACATAGTATAGATACAGATAGGTAGGCCTAGAATCACTAGTACTGTAGGGAGTCAATTTAGGTCGATGTGCACAAATAGCCACTAACAGCTCTTGTCTTTATTTTAAAGCCAGTGTTTTAAATGTCTTTAATCTTTAGTCACTGATTTAATAAACTTTAACTGCCCGGACGAAAATACCCTTATGCTCATGTCCTTAACTTCAGGACTACATGTCCTTAACTTTTGAACTTAAAACTCTAAGTTCAGGACTTCAAGACTACATGTCCTTAACTTTTTAACCTGTAACTCTAAGTTCAGGACTTAAGGACTCCTGTTCTTAACGTTTGAACTTTGAACTCAAAGTTAAGGACTGCCTGTCATTAACTTTTGAACGTATTATTCAAACTTAAGGACTGTCCTTCCATAACTTTTTAACTTGCAAGTCAAACTTAAGGACTCGTGTTCTTAACTTTTGAACTTGAAACTCAAAGTTAAGGACAGACAGTCCTTAAGTTTTGAACATGAAACAATAACTTAAGTACTGTCTGTCCTTAAGTTTTGAACTTGAAACTATAAGTTAAGGACCGACTGTCCTTAATTTTTGAACCTGAAACTCAAAGTTAAGGACAGAAAGTCCTTAAGTTTTGAACATGAAACAATAACTTAAGGACTGCATGTCCTTAAGTTTTGAACTTGAAATTATAAGTTAAGGACTGTCCTTATCTTTTGAACCTCCATGTCAAACTTAAGGACTCATGTCCTTATCTTTTGTAAAATTGAGGACAGACCGTCCTTAAGTTTTGAACTTTGAACTCAAAGTTCCAAATACTGATTCCTACTCAGTTTTGTTTCAGAAGTGATGTGGGTTAGCCATGTTGACATATATAAATTTCAATTTCTTGATTGAAAGGTTAAGCAGAACATTCGAACATGCTGGTTTTGAACAATGCATGACAATATTGCTTTCAAGTATATAAGTTTTGGCCATAAGTTTGAATTTTGATGTCTCTGAAGGTGAAAGCACATGGCTCGTAGCCTTGATGTTTCTATTCAGAAGGATTTTTCACATTTATCATTACTGCGCTTGATATATGCTTCACCTTCTTCGCTTCTTTCTTTTTGCAGAAGGGTTTGGGAATATACCCATTGAAGAAAGGGTAAAACTCTATCTTTTTCCTATTAGTAGTGGCTATTTTTGCTGAGCATTATAATTAGTAGATAAAAATTAAAGACCCCATTAATTAGTGGCTATTGCACGCCATTTTCACGTCAATTTAGTCATCACCAAATTAAGTAATAATTATATAGTGATAAGGTCCCCTATTAATAATATAATAAGAATGAGAACAATAACAAAGGTAAGCTTCTAAGAAGATCAAGTCGTCAAACTAGATCTTTTGTACTTCAATTCCATTATTTGTTTTTGCACTAATCTCACAAGAAAACTGGTATTTCAATGAAGTGATAAGGATTTAATTAAGACTGGCTAGTGAAAACCTTTGCCGTTTGGTGAGCTAACATTTTCGAGATTAGGATTTTTTCTGGTTTAACCTCTGGCTTTAGCTAAGAACATTTCTTATTTGGTTTCCTTTTTCTTATAACCAAAATGTAGAAACTTGTAGTGTTCACTAATGGCGAAAAGAGGCAAATAGGCCAAATTGTTGAACCATATTATTTTATTTGCAGGGAATCATATTGTCAACAAGAAATCCGAAAACAATACATGCATCTTTTTGCATTTTAGATTTTTTTTTTTTTAAACATCTTTTTAGATTTGGTCTCCTTAATTTAGTCACCAACTTTCTGAACAACTGATAACAAAAGAAAATTCTCTTGTTAATTCTTGAGTTGACTAACTCTTTCACCGCAATAGTTGTTAGTTGAGAATTTATATGATCAAAAGCAAACAAATTTTTTGCGTAGCTTGCATCTAACTATATCGAATGCAATTTGTTCTTTTTTCTTCTTTTTTAAATATTTCTCTTGTCACTTTTCTAACGTTTCTTTGCTTTGGGATAATATATATAGGTGCAATGAAGTTATAGTACTAACACAATTGCCAACATTTTTGGTGAAAAGGGAAGTTAAAACCTGTGTATTAAAGTACTTGGTACACCTAATTTTAGTTGCTGTGAGAGACATTCATTTCCTGCTCTGGCAGAACCTTTTTTCTTTCTTTTACTGTGGTAAAATTTACCTTTGTTGATCTCAACCATTGAGTTAATGAACTTCCACCACATTTTAAAGTTAAAAGGGTAGTCTTATGTATAAAGCATTCCGTGTTCATGTAGTGTTTGGGAAATGGTCGCACCTCAAAAGGTGTTATATAGGTAGTCTACCATGACACAAGCACTAATATTAACTGATTTCGCGGCTCGAACTTATGACCTATAACTCGCGTAGAAACAATTTTATCTTTACCTTAAGGCTCCTATTCACCACATTCTAATACATGTCGGTTTTTTTTTTTTTTTTTTTTTTGCTAATATCTTATTTTGTTTTGTTTTGACTAACTTTAGATCTTTTAAAGGACTTTATTTAAGATACTAGCAAAGCATAGAGTTTAAGGTCTTTAAATACAATTTGTAAATAACAAAAATTGCATTAATTATCCGATCACTTAAAATAGTAATATTATATACTACAAAGTAAATAAAACTATATTGATCTTATAAATCTTGTACTAAAATCCTGACTCCTGAGCTTATGATATTTATTGAGCCGACGGTAAAAAAGAGGATCAATTAAATCCTTGAAAAAGTATAATAGGACGGCGAAGACGGCATCTAAAAACTAAAAAGGAGGCTAATTGAATGTTAACGTAGAACTGTTATATGGACTTTCAACTACTTGGAACCCCCCCCCCCCCCCCCCCCCCCCCCCCCCCCCTACAACTACCATAATCAAAGGCTCCGTTTGGCCATGAGTTTTACCAAAATAAATTTGGAATTTATTTTCAGAACTCATGTTTGGCCATAAATTTTGCCCCACATTTTGGCAAAATCCCAAATCCGAAAATCACCCCAATTGCTGATTTTAGGCCAAAATCCCAAAACTTGGAAATTATATACATGTTTTTCCAAAATAAAGTTGGGAAATATATTTTAAAAACGTATGTCCAAACACATTTTTATCTTCAAACCAAACTTCACCCAAATCAGATTTTTCAAAACAAATTTGGAATTTATGATCAAACGCTAGCTAAGTAACAACAAAAGCCTTCTTATAATTACGTCACAAATCCTTCAAACGTTAATCTATAATAAGGGGTGATTTAATATATGATAACTATCCGCGATATACTGTTAATTTGCACTAATGATAGTATCACATTATTTATATTATCAGTATATATAACTTAAATAAACAAAAAAAAAAAAAACACTTTCTATCAACCACATAATATTTTCGAGGTTAGACTAACAACAATTATAACATGGCCAATCTTTTCTCATTTCTTTTTAAACCCCTTCCTTCTCTTCACAAGAGATCACATAGCCCAAACACACACACACACACACATACACATAATCTCTCATTCTTCCTTCTCTCATAATGGGTGCTCCTCCCCATTTTGAACCAATTTCAAAATTTAGCAAAGAAAATAGATCAGATCAAACAGTTGCTTCTGATTTAGATGGTACACTCTTGATATCAACAAGTGCATTTCCTTATTATTTTCTTATTGCCTTAGAAGCTGGTAGCCTTATTAGGGCATTATTCCTATTAGCATCTGTTCCATTTGTCTACTTTATTTACATATTTATCTCAGAGTCAATTGCTATTGAAACATTAATCTTCATTTCCTTTGCTGGATTAAAGATTAAAGACATCGAAATCGTGTCGAGGGCTGTTTTACCTAAGTTTTATTCCGAGGATGTCCATCCACAAACTTGGGAAGTGTTCAATTCTTTTGGAAAAAGATATATTGTTACTGCAAGTCCAAGAATCATGGTTGAACACTTTGCCAAGAGTTTCTTAGGTGCTGATAAGGTTCTTGGAACAGAATTAGAAGTTTCTAAATCTGGACGTGCTACTGGTTTTGTTCGAAAACCAGGTGTTCTTGTTGGAGAGCATAAAAGGGTTGCTGTTCTTAAGGAATTTGGCACAAATGTACCTGATTTAGGACTTGGAGATAGAGAGACTGATCATGGTTTCATGTCCATATGCAAGGTAAACTTTATCTTTTACTATAATTACTCATCTCGTTTTCGCGTTGGCGTAATCGGTAAAGTTGTTGTGCCATGTGACCAGAAGGTCACTGGTTCATGTCGTGGAAACAGCCTCTTGCGCAAATGCAAGGTATAGCTGCGTACAATTGACCCTTGTAGTCGGTCCCTTCTCCGGACCCCGCGCATAGCGAGAACTTAGTGCATCATGCAACCCTTATTCATGTCCTTTTTACGAAAATGACCACCTATGGCGAGTTACAGTTTGAATAAAAGAAATCGATCCTATATTGGCATTACAATATTTATATTTTTGGTGGGTTGGTAAGATGTTTTATTGTTCTTCATGTTAATTCATGATAGCTCTTGCCTAAGATAATCATTTTTCTGCTTTTCTTATCTGTTTTTAGAAGTACATTTATAGAGTATAGGAATTATAATGTCTATATTTATGGGCTAGATGTTTTCTTATGATTCCAATTTACGGATTTTCACTAAAGACTTTGTTTCAGAGCACGATTAGTATGACAAAGACCAGAAAGAAAACGTTGATCTTATGATTAGCCGTACACATAGCTTTGTTATTTTGTAAAATTATTAATTAGCTCACTTTATTATTCGTGCTTAGATATATTGATGACATTTATTTCAACGTATTAGGAAAACAGACAAGTCATGATACATCTTTCACGTTCCACTTGTCTAATTCAACAATAGTAGAGTTTTAAAAGGATTACATACCAAAACCATAAATATTTCTCCTAACTCTCTTCTTGGGGACAAAATGGATGAAGAAAATTTAACTTTAATAAATTACATTGTCATGTCATTCTAAGGGTAATTAAACGTGAAAATTTATAGAAACGAAAAAGGACTAAAACTACCTCTGATACGTTGGATTTTGTATATAAATGCCTTCCATCCACCTACTCATGAGCTAAAAATGCCCCGTTGTTTTCTTTTGACCCAAAAATACCTTTAAATAACTTTTTGGAACAAGTAGATCAATTGCACCAATAGTATAAAAGTTCATTTACACTATTAGTGGAAACTTTCTAAAAATTAATCTTCACGACAAATTAAGTTAATTCGAAAAAAAAAATGGAGAATTATGTTACTTTCAAGTTTTTAAATTAAAATTGTTCACGTCTTTTTGCTAATTAATTAATTGCCTGAATATTATTGCAGGAAGGGTACATGGTCCCAAGAACAAAAATCGAACCCTTAGCAAGAAATAAACTTTTAAGAACTGTCATATTCCATGAAGGTCGTTTAGTACAAAGGCCTACACCAGTTATGGCACTCTTAACTTTCTTGTGGATGCCAATAGGAATAGTTCTTTCCATTTTTAGAGTATACCTTAATATTCCTTTACCAGAAAAAATTGCCAGATACAATTATATGATCCTTGGTATTAAACTTATTGTCAAAGGTACACCTCCTCCACCCCCTAAAGACGGTCAACGTGGTGTACTTTTTGTTTGTAACCATAGAACAGTCCTAGACCCTGTTGTCACAGCTGTTGCACTGGGCAGAAAAATTAGTTGTGTTACATATAGTATTAGTAAATTTTCTGAAATGATTTCGCCGATAAAAGCCGTTGCATTGTCAAGGGAAAGGGAGAAAGATGCTGCACATATTAAGCAATTGCTAGAAGAAGGTGATTTGGTTATATGTCCTGAGGGGACTACTTGTAGGGAACCTTTTTTGTTGAGATTTAGTGCATTATTTGCTGAGCTTACTGATAGAATTGTTCCAGTGGCAATTAATACGAAACAAAGTGTTTTCTATGGGACTACTGTTCGTGGGTATAAATTCTTGGATCCTTATTTTGTTTTTATGAATCCAAGGCCAACGTATGAGATTACTTTCTTGAATCAACTCCCTCCTGAGCTCAATTGCAGTAATGGTGGAAAATCGGCGATTGAAGTGGCTAATTCTATTCAGAAAGTTCTTGGTGGTACTCTTGGCTTCGAATGTACTAATTTAACAAGGAAGGACAAGTACGCCACGATGGCTGGAACAGATGGTCGTGTTCCAGACAAGGAGAAGGAGGAGGAGAAAGAGATGAACAGAAAAAATAAATAAATTAACTACTACGTAATAGACTTATTTTTCAATGATTTGTTGCGTCTTCCTCATGGGTTTTTCAGTCTTTTTTATCATGGTAAAGAAAAAGAAAGGGACAAAGATTGATATGGAAAAAGAATTGCTTGTATTGTGATCGTGATGATGATTTTTATCAATAAATGATTAATATGTATATTGTTTTGATTGGAATGTACAAGTTTTAAATGCAATTTTTTATTAACTAGTTATCGACACATTCGTTGCATCGTGTATCCCAAATTTATATACATTTTAGAAGTCATATAAACATTAAAAAATTGTCTTGAGTTATAATTCAAGAATTTGAACTCAAACTTCATACATTTCATGTGAACATGCAACAAAGAATAACTAAAGTTTGTTAGTTAGATACTATATTTTATTATATTAATCAACATAAAAATTATTATTCCCATAGAAGATTTAAAGAATATCTCTAACTATTGTTATTGGTGCTTAGAGAAACCACATTTAAATCTGATGGAAACAATTGATGTGAGACAAATTTGATGGAATGCTGCAGATATTGCGAAAGACTTGCAGCAAAATAATCACTTACATAAAATCTCAATTATTTAGTTTTGATTCTCAAGTGATCACACATAACTATGCCTTATAAAAAGGACAAAGCTATCGCTGCAAATATATTCCGGTTAACAAGTCCGGAGTCGAATCCCAGAAGGAATTAACCTATCAATCACAGCTATTGGACTCAAAGAAATTCACGTATTCAATCTTCAGAGCTATTTGAGTAACAAATTGGGTGTTTATTAACTAAATATTACGTAATAAAAATGCAGTAACTAAGAACTTGCTATAACGATTTGTAAGCAAGATTGGAAATGGTCTAAGGTTCTGATTTCCCCTCTTGTCGGAATCCTTTCCGCTATGTTTGCTAAAAATTTGCCTAAGTCTTCTCTATCGATCATGAGCACTCTGACTGTCGTAACTCTCTTCCAAGTAATTACAATAATATACTAGACATATTTTTCCGAATCACGCTAGCAGCTGGCCTTAGTTACAACTCACTTAGATCGCACTCAAGGCTTCGTTATCCCTAATCCCGCTGTTAAACTCTTCGTATTGATCCTTCATATACGTTAGGAGTGGTGTTGTTCAACAACTACCTAAATATGCACTCTCTCCCGTGTAATACATACTAAATAGGCACAGCCGATTGAGGGCTCTTAAATCAACAGCAATCACAATATAGTTGAACAAACAGAGAAAATATTATGGCAAATCTATATTAACATAACAAGAAATTCATCCTCCAAGAGGTTCCATCAAAACCCTAGATTAGGAGTTTATCTATGCATTATCGTTTTCACAATCATAACGATAGAATTCATCATCAATGATAAAAATAAGAAGAAAGGTAAAAACTCTATGCTGAATCTTCCGCCTTGCTTCTTGCCTTCAAAACCCCTTCAAAAACCCCAATATCCTCTTTTTGGGCGAGCTGGGCTTCTTATAGTCAAGGAGAGTCGTCCTATTGACCCTGAATTTTTGGTTCCCTTCCGTGACCGCAGATTTGACAAAACTTCTATTCGCGGCAGACCTGAACACAGATTTGGTCCTTGCTCTTCCTTCTCCTTTTCGATCATGTTATCCTCCGATTGGGACTTCCATGCTCCATATTGACTCCAAAAAACTCTTTTAGCTTCCTTCTATCTCGAAATGGCTCATGCAAAGCATAAAACTCTTAATTAGAGCATTTTGTTATTTTTTACATTCAAACATTGATAAAGTGCGGCCAAATTAGAGTGTAAATATTATCTAAATTGCATGATTATCGTCTACTGTCAACACCTCGCACTTAAACATTTGCTTGTCCTCGAGCAATCAAACCACACTCTACAGCAGCCTAACTTCACTGAGCGACTTCCCTAACTCGTCACACCAAGAACATTTCACAAGAATTGAGCCCAGTAGTGTAACATCTTCACCTCAAGAGCTGACTCTCCCATGTCGTACAATATTCCTAACTTTACTCACTTACTCTAACGCAAAGGTTAAGACTCACATTTCCTTTATGAATCAAGTGCCCTTTCATAACAAACGAGAGTGGTTCCGCACAATAACGGTTAAGAACAATTAGGAACTCAAGATAGAAAGAATCCACTCACTCTCAGAAAGAACAATCATATGCCACAAAAAAATGCACCATAGGCTTACCCATAGTGTACTACTCCACTAATCGAGCCCATTCAGTCTAGGATCAATTAGGACTTCATTTGGTTGTAATGTAGGTTGTGGGACGGGTAAGATACATTTAGGTATAATAGTGACTACACCTCCCTAAGCACTTTAATGCATACATTTTAACATTTACGACCCTATTTATGTCAAACCAAACTCCACATTTTCATCAATGTGTATTGCCCCATACTTCTTTAAGCACACCCCCATCAAGATTCACCACTTATCAAGAAATATATATATATATATATATATATATATATATATATATATATATATATATATATATATATATATATATATATATATATATATATATATGTTCTTTTTATTTTCCAATTCAAGTGGCTATTTTCAACACAGTGCCCTTTTCTCCTTGTTTCACTAGTTCAACTCAAAAGCCAAACCAACCACCCCACACTTTAATTTTTATAAGTTCATAATAATCCAAGTGCTCATGAGAGGTTAAAAGGTTCAAATAGATGATTAATTCAAATAAATGGGTAAGGCTTGTAATGCGGTTGCCAAAGAAACAGGATTACAGGCTCAAAAGGATTAACTACGATATATAACAATTAGGTGGGTAAAATATATATATCTGGCTTAACAAAAAAATGCCCATATCACTTCCAAGATTGAACAAACTACTATTTCGCTTTGCAAACACACGGGGCAAGTTCTAGGCATCCAATGTAGTGCACAGAATACAACAATGCTCTCACACATATGGCACATGGCACATGGCATATGGCACATGGCACATGGCACATGGCACATGGCACACTCCAGATTGGATCATCAAAACATTCTAGTCAGAGTACTTAAGTAAAGTTAAGAACATACAATTAAGGCACTCTAATAAGAATCACCAATTGAGCCTAAGCGTTGTACTAAAGTATCTATTGTATTTAAGGCATAATGACGTTAAGAGATCCTCCTTCCATATCAACCCTTAGACCAATAGTACCTAATTAACAATTAAAAACTAACTAACCCGGTTCAAACAAAAATCCTTGAAAAAGAACCGCGGTCCAACGAAAAATCAAGTGGTAATTGATACACTACCTACAAAAGAAAAAAAAAATTATATCGACTTAGACCCTCAAGAAACCCGTCGAATGATATCCGTCATCAGGACAAGTCAAAAATTTTAAATTTTCACACATTCACACGTTCAGACAACTAACCAAAGACCAAAATCAAACTAACCAAAGACTAGAGTCAAGCAGAATCAAGCTACATTCCTATATATACACAACATACAAACGAAGTAGCCCCCATCTCACACTTAAAAAGATGTCATGTCCTCATGTCATAAAATAGAAAGTATCTTGATCAGAGATAGTGCGGGGGTCTAAGCGACACGCCCTCCCCGGTGCACACAGCTTGCCCATGATTTACTTCTCTGATTTAGCATTTTGGGTGGACAAGGCATCAACTCTAGTCCCCAAGTCTGTGACAGTAGTACGCAGCCCTGCCATTTCCTGCTTAAAAGGCTACCAGCCGTGTAACCCGACCGACCTCGGATGGCCCTTCGGCTTCCACAACATGCTCATAGGAGGGTGGCTCAGCCCCCACTTCATCCTGCTCATCGTCTCCCTCCTCGGATGCCTCAGAATCATCACTATTAGTTGAACTGGATTCGACCATATCTTTCCCAATGGTCACTTTGGAAGCCCGGAACATAGTTTCTTTCTTCACCTTGTTGTCCACATTAGGGTTCTCTGACACCCCTACAGCCCGACATAATCTAGTGATAAGAGATGGGAAGAAAAACTCATACCTCCTCGGTGTTGAATGAATGAACATCTCAGAATGAATAACCTGGGCTACATCAAAATTGTGGCCATACATGAAGCACTAGATCAAAGCAGCTTGCAGTCTATTGACTTCAGTGGTGTTGTGGGATGGCAACAGTCGACTATTGATGATGCACAACCAACACTTACCTTCAAAGGTGAGTGAGGCAGAGTGCAACTTCGATCCCTGTACGACCCACACTACCTCCTTGTCTAGTTTACAGATAGTTTGGAAAAATAATTGCCAATTTGTAGGTTCTTGCTTGTAAGTGTTATAGTAATCCATCTCCCCAGTAAATGCAGGCAAGCGATACACTCTTCTGATGGCTTTAATCGAGTCATTCATCCTCTTGCGTCGCACATTGCAAATGTGATCCTCATGTTCAGAACAGTTAGCATAGAATTCCCTAACAAGCAACAAATTACCATCCTCCAGCTGCTCGAAGAAGATGTCAAGCCTGCGCCTAATCAGCTCCATATACATATTGGGGCACTCGTCCTGAAGGGAACCCCTATCAACTCTCCTTTATGGTACCGGATTTCTAATAGTCTTACAACCAAAACGGTCTTGGGCAGCTCTGGAGACAAACCCAGTGCTATCAAACTGCCCTGAACTAGCTGATGCATGTCCCCATGACGAACCACCAGTAGTGCATCTCTTCTTTGAAGATCTTATTGTACCTACATACAACCACTATTATCAAGAATCAGCGGAATAGGTGAACCACGGGCGGTTACTCAGACTTCAGTCGCCCCCTGCATCACAATTTGTACTAGAAAGTTCATTGGGGCAATTCAACAAACACCTTCTGTGCATATGCCCCCCAATGTACCTAAAGACCCAATTAAACTCTCATTCCTCACAACTCAACAATGTTTTCCCAACCCAACCAACCTAATGTCTTCACATATCAACAGATATACAAAGAAATACAACATATACAAGAGTACCTATAATTCTACTTTCTTACAAAATAATAGAAGAAAAAAATGAAAAAAAATTGAAACAACAAAACAAAAGAAACCAAAAAAAAGAGTAGAAGCATGCAATTACTTGATAATCATGTGAGGACCGGATCTTGAAGAGTGGGTGAGTAGAAAGGAAGGAGAAGGGAATGGGATTTGGTGACGATAGGGGAAGGGCTGCGTTACGAATTGGTTAAAATTTAGGGAAGGGGGAGGGTTTTGTTTTTTTTTTGTGATGTTGTTTATGATTGAGGGGGATAAAATAATGGGGGATGCAGATGAATGCGGGATGCTAATTAAAGGAAAACAACTAAAGGGGAAGGGAGAAAGAAAAAAAATTAAAGTTGAACGGCGCCAGGTCCGCGGTCAGATCTGCGACCGCAGACAGAAGTTTTACAAAATACGCGGTTGATTCATGGTCAAATCCCCGGCCGCGTATTAGGCATCTAAGATTTTTTTTTGCTTTTTTGCTTTTTTGCCTGCCTCCGGGATACTTTCGTCACCTCGAGTCCTTCTGTCGCACATGCTTTCGTTCCTGCACCTTAATAGACCGATCAAAGTGAAAAATATTTGATGGATTGCCTATGGGTTGCCTCCCAACAAGAGCCTGATTTAACATTATGGAACGACGAATACAACAAATCAATGGGTTGCCTCCCGTGAAGCGCCTGATTAAACGTCGCGGCACAATGCAGATAAGCGTACTTAAAGTACGCTCAACTTTGGAGGCTCGATCAAATGGGTCACTGACACTTCCTTTGCTTCCTCCATGCCCACATATTGTTTTAGTATATGCCCATTGACTCTAAACATGTGAGAGTAATTACTCGTAGCAATCTC
Source organism: Nicotiana glauca (assembly GCA_026770625.1). Classification (NCBI taxonomy): domain Eukaryota; kingdom Viridiplantae; phylum Streptophyta; class Magnoliopsida; order Solanales; family Solanaceae; genus Nicotiana; species Nicotiana glauca. Next base: position 32,170 of record MU783702.1, read on the forward strand.
TACGGCACCCGTGGGGTGAATTTCAACCACATGAAAAGGCCTTGAACATCGTGATTTCAATTTTCCTAGAAACAACCACAGACGTTAGTTGTATAGCAATACAATATCTCTAGGTTTAAAATTCCGCCCAACAATATTCCTATCATGTATCATCTTCATTCTCTCTTTGTATAATCTTGTGCTCTCAAAGCGTGATATCTAAACTCATTAATCTTGTGCAACTCCGCTACTCTACTTGTTCATGCAGCTTCACTATCAAGATTCAATTATCTCAACGCCCACCAAACTCTATGTTCCAACTCTAATGGTAAATGACACACCTTCCCGAACACCAACTTGTATGGCGACATGCCAATTGGAGTTTTGAAAGCGGTTCGATACGCCCAAAGTGCATCATCTAACTTCTTCGCTCAATCTGTTCTAGTAGCATTCATAGTTTTAGTCAGCACACTCTTTATTTCTCTATTCGGGACTTCCATTTGCCCGCTTGTTTGTGGATGATATTGGGTGGCCACATTGTGGCATACATCATACTTCTCCAAAAACTTTGCAAAGGCTCGATTACAAAAGTGAGTGCCTCTGTCACTGATTATTGCCCTTGGGGTGCCAAATCGGGTGAATATGTTCTTTCTCACAAAACCAATTACCCCCTTTTGTATCATTTGTAGGGAATGCTACAACTTCTACCCATTTGGACACATACTCCACAGCGACAAGTATGTACTTGTTGCCATATGAGCTGACGAAAGGCCACATGAAGTCGATCCCCCATATATCAAATATTTCTACCTCCTAAATTGGGTTCATGGGCATCTCATGTCTGTGGGAAATGTTCCCAGTTCGTTGCCATTTGTCACAACCCTTAAACTATAGATGTGCATCTTTGAAAAGTGTTGGCCAGTAGAACCACAACTCCAAGACTTTCGTAGCTGTCCTTACTCCCCCGAAGTGCCCACCAAATGGTGATGCGTGACATGTCTGCAAAATGGAAGACTGGTCTATCTCAGGGATACATATCCGAATCATGTTATGAACACAAATCTTGAACAGATAAGGCTCATCCCAATAATACATGCGACAATCACAAATGAACTTTTTTCTTTTAAGAAGATGAAAGGTCATAAGGAACAATACCGCTCGACAAGTAGTTTTCAGTGTTCGCATACCATGGCGCTTCCTCGAGACTCGTAGCTAACAATTGTTCATCTGGAAAAGTTTCCAGAATTTCTTCTACCTCAACCTTCTTTTCAGCTCCTTCCAACTTGGATAAATGGTCAACTACTTGGTTCTCTGTTCCCTTTCGGTCATGGATCTCCAAATCAAATTCTTGCAGCATTAGTACCCATCGAATCAGGCACGATTTTGACTCTTTCTTCTCAATTAAGTACCTGAGAGCAGCATGGTCAGTATAAAAAATTACCTTCTAGCCTATCAGGTATGACCTGAACTTGTCAAATGCAAACATTACTGCCAAAATCTCCTTCTCGGTCACATTGTAATTTAGCTGGGCTCCACTCAGCATTCTACTTGCATAGTAAATTGGATGCATGATCTTATCTTTTCGCTGCCCAAGAACTGCTCCCACGGAATAGTCAATCGCATCAAACATCAGCTCAAATGGTTGCTCCTAGTCGGGCGCAACTATGATATGTGTTGTCACCAATATCTTCTTTAATTCCTCAAAAGATACCCTGCAGTCATCAGAAAACACAAAAAAGGTGATCTTTTTCAAGCAATTTACACAAAGGGTTAGCAATTTTAGAAAAATCCTTTATAAATCTCCTATAGAAACCAGCGTGCCCAAGAATACTTCTGATTGCTTTAATGGAGGTGGGTGGTGGAAGCTTTTCTATCACATCAGCCTTTGCACGATCCACCTCAATACCTTTACTTGACACTAGGTGCCCGAAGACTATATCTTCTTGTACCATGAAATGGTACTTTTCCTAGTTGAGTACCAGATTAGTCTCGATACACCTTTTCAAAACTCTTCTCAAGTTCACAAGGCAATCATCAAATGAGTTCCCCACCACTGAGAAGTCATCCATAAAAACCTCCATTATCTCCTCTACCATATCTGTGAATATGGTAATCATGCACCTTTGGAATGTGGCGGGTGCGTTGCATAGGCCAAACGGCATTCGCCAAAAAGCATAGATTCCATAAGGACGGGTGAACGATATTTTCTCTCTATCCTCCGAGATAATAGAAATCTGATTATAGCCCGAGTACCCATCGTAAAAGTAAAAGTGAGACCTCCCTGCAAATGTATCTAGCATCTGATCAATGAATGGTAGTGGGAAATGGTCCTTCCTGGTAACCAAGTTCAACTTCCTGTAATCCATACAGATTTGCCAACCTATGACTATTCGTGTAGAGATCAACTCATTCTTCTCATTTTTTACTACCGCCATACCTCCTTTTTTTGGTACATTCTACACTGGGCTAACCCAGTTGTTGTTAGAGATGGGGAATATGATTCTCGCATCTAACCATTTAATCACTTCCTTTTTCACCACTTCTTTTATTTTGGGGTTCAGTCTTCTTTGATGTTCTCCGGAAGGTTTGTGCCCATCTTCCAGCATGATCTTATGCATACAGAAGGCCGGGCTGATCCCTTTAATATCTGCAATGGTCCACCCAATTGTAGTCTTGCACTCAGTCGGTACCTGCAAAAGTTATCCTGCATGCACATCTAACAAACTAGCTGAGATAATAACAGGTAAAGTTGAGTCAAGTCCTAAGAATGCATACCCGAGATGGGATGACAGTGGCTTCAGTTCCAACTTTGGTAGCTCTTCTATTGATGGCTTAGCTGGTGTAGTTTTTCTTTCCTCTAAGTGCAAAGGCTTAATTTCAATCTCCCTTTTCTAAAAACCTTGACCTTCAAGAGCAAGTACCCACTCTGCCAAGTCTTCACCTTTAGCTTCATCTAAGTTCATAAGACAAGCTGATAGAGGGTGTTTAATGTTCAAAGCTTCATCTTCCTCCTCCAAGACTATATCCACCACATCCATTAGAGAGCAATTAGCAAATTCACTTGGTCTCCGCATAGATTTCTGCACATTGAATGTTATCTCTTCATTGTTTAGTCTCACCTTGAGCTCGCCGATTTCACAATCAATCAAGGCTCTCCCAGTGGCCAAGAATGGCCTTTCCAAAATTATGGGAATTTCCTCGTCAACCCGACAGTCAAGGATGACAAAATCTGCTGGGAACACAAACTTCACAACCTGTACCTATACATTATCTAGAATCCCAGAAGGCCTCTCCACTATTCGATTAGCCAGGTGTAGTAACATAGACGTGGGTTAAGCTCTTCCAATGCCTAGCCTTTTGTAGATAACCAGGGGCATAAGGTTTATGCTTGCTCCCAGATCACACAGTGCCTTAGCAAATTCAAAGTTGCCTATTGTGCAAAGAATTGTGAAACTCCATGGGTCAGACAACTTTGTTACAACCGCACTGCAGGTCTGAGTCAGTGTAACCGTGGCCAAATCTTGGAAGTCAAACTTGCAGGACATCAAGTCCTTCATCATCTTCGCATAACCAGGCATCTCCTTTAATGCATCAATCAATGGAATGTTTACCTGAATTTGCTTCAACATCTCCAAGAATTTCTTATATTGCTCATCTATCTGATACTTGGCCAATCTCTGTGGGAATGGTGCTGGAGGTTGCTTCTTCCCTGTGATTTGATTTTTCTCTTGTTTAGGCATTGCTTCCACTGTCAGCTCTGGTGCAACCTCCGTCTCTTTCACAACTTCTTCTTCTTTGTTGGTATTCTCTTGAGCCTATTATACCGTCACCTTAGTTAACTCTACTGAATTGTCTAGCTCAATGGGTATTGGCACTAGTGTCTCTGTCGGTCTGCTTTCACGAGCAATTTCTTGCTCTAGATCTAAGTCTCTACTATTTCGGAGACTCACTGCCATCAGCTACTTAGGGCCCTGCTCTTTTGGATTTATTTGGGTATCTGCAGGTAACGTCCCATGAGGACGATTATTTAGGGCCATGGAAATTTCTCCTAATTGGATCTCAATATTCTTTATCGCTGACTCATGTGAGTCTACTCTGTTAGTTAGCTTTCTAGTGGACCCAATCACTTGCTGCATCATTCCCTCAAGTTTAGCAAACCTATCTTCATGTCTCACAATCTGTTGTTGTGGAGGTTGTTGATAAGCTTGTTGCTGATTTTGCCGGTTGTACCCTTGTTGCCTTTGTTAAGGAACCATTTGACCCTGTGGTCGCATAGCCCCATGGTTATTGTTATTGTTGTACTGCTACTGAGCTGGTCTATATTATTGATTCTACTGCCCCAATTCTGAATACCTAGCCTCTATCCCCCATAGTTGTCCATTTGGTTTGTTAATGCATGATGTACATAAACCTCCATTAGTTGCATCAACAATATGTACATGCTGCTTTTGGCCCGATTCATTAACCTTTTTGGTAAGAATGCTCATTTGTGTAAGTAGAGTGGCCATATTTTCAGCTATGGAGTTAGCCAGGTCTAGAGCCACCGAGTGAACCACATGAGTGATTGGAGCATTTCTTATTGTCCATCTTGAGTTTTGTTCCATCTTGTCAAGTAGGATATTGCTCTCTCTAAATGTTTTGCTCAAAAATGCTCCTTCTACTGAAGCATCAACATTGGCTTTCAAACTATCTGCTAAACCCATGTAAAATCTCTGCCCCAATATCTACTCCGGAATACCATGATGTGGATACATAACCAGTAGACCCTTGAATCTCTCCCACATTTCTTGTAGCATCTCATTTGGTTTCTGTTTGAAGCTCAATATCTCATCCATTTGCTGAGCAGTCTTGTTGGCTGGATGAAATTTATTCAAATATTGCTTGACTAATTCTTCCCAAGTAGTGATGAAGTTTATGGGGAGTGTAACTAAGCTAAGTCCCAGCTGCTCCTGTCACTGAGAATGGAAACAATAACAAACGTACTGCTTCTGGTGTCACGTTGTGTTGCCTCTGCGTGGCACAGACTGATAGGAAATTCTTTAGATACTGCTAAGGATCTTCAACATATGACCCAGAGAACAGTCCCTTGTTCTGCAACAAATGTAGCATGTTATTTGTGATCTTGAATGAATCTGATTTTATCTGAGGGACTACAATGGCAGTTGCTACGTTGTCAGCGATGGGTTGTACCCAATAATATATTACTGCTTCTGGCACAAGAGGTACCACACTCTGATCGTTTGGGTGATTCATGTTGTTTCTATTTTTTAGATTATCGTCTTCCATGTATGGTTCAATGGTTTCGATTGAGTTCTGTTGTTGTTTGCCTTTCCTGTTTACACAATTCAATGACTTAAAAACTTTCTCAGGATCTGATAATGCTTCAAACAATTCGCCAGTTCTTGAGGAATTTCTAGGCATACACTTGTAACAACCAAGACTAAAAATGTTAGAATTTCAATGATCAGTTTAAATTGAAGAAAATTGACTACTAAGAATTTTTGCACTTCTTTTAACTGCAATTAATAACACCATTAATTCCCTGGCAATGGCGCCAAAAGTTGATCACGCCTAACTATGCCTTATAAAAAGGACAAAGCGGTCATTGCAAATATATTGCGGTTAACAAGTCCGGAGCCGAATCCTATAGGGAATTAACCTATCAATCACAGCTATTGGACTCACATAAATTCACTTATTCAACCTTCTGAGATATTTGAGTAACAAATTGGGTGTTTATTAATTAAATATTACGTAATAAAAATGCAGTAACTAAGAACTAGCTATAAACAGTTTGTAAGCAAGATTGGGAATGGTCTAAGGTTCTGATTTCCCCTCTTGTTGGAATCCTTTCCGCTATGTTTGCTATAATTTTGCCTAAGTCTTCTCTATCGCTCATGAGCACTCTGACTGTCATTACTTTATACCGAGTAATTACAATAATATACTAGACATATTCTCCTGAATTACACTAGCTGGCCTTAGTTACAACTAACTTAGATCACACTCAAGGTTTCGTTATCCCTAATCCCACCTTTAAAACCTTCGTATTGATCCTTCATATACGTTAGGAGTGGTGTTGTTCAATAACTACCTAAATATGCACTCTCTCCTAAGTAATACATACTAAATAGGCACAGCCAATTGAGGGCCCTTAATCAACAACAATCACAATATAGTTGAACAAACAGAGAAAATATTATGGAAAATCTATATTAACATAACAAGAAATTCATCCTCGAAGAGGTTCCATCAAAACCCTAGATTAGGAGTTTAGCTATGCATAATCGTTTTCACAATCATAATGATATAATTCATCATCAATGATAAAAACAAGAAGAAGAAAGGCAAAAACACTAGGCCGATTCTTCCGCCTTGCTTCTTGCATGTTCTTGCAATCAAAATCCCTTCAAAAAACCCCCATATCCTCTTTTTGGGCGAGCTGGGCTTTTTATAGGTCAAGGAGAGTCGTCCCGAAAATTACACAATTGACCCTAAAATTTTGGCTCCTATCAACCCGTCTGCGGCCGCGGATTTGACAAAACTTCTTTCCGCGGACCTGACCGCGGATTTGGTCCTTGATCTTCCTTCTCCTTTTCAACCGTGTTATCCTCCGATTGGCCTTCCATGCTCCATATTGACTCCAAAATACTATTTTAGCTTCCTCCTAGCTCGGAATGGCTCCTGCAAAGTATAAAATTCTTAATTAGAGCATTTTGGTATCTTTTACATTCAAATATTGATAAAGTGCGGTCAAATTAGAGTGTAAATATTATTGATTATCGTCTACTATCATCAAGTATACTATGTAATGCTTCAATTTAATACCACGTTCCGTGTGAATGAAATCCCTTAAAAAATTAAAAATTACATTTACAATGAACCAAATAAAAGGTGATTGGTTCATATTGGTACAAATGGAAAGAACTCAACAGCTTTATCATATATATATGAGTGCTCTTACGTTTTGGTATACATACCATAGTTCTGTTATAGCATTATTTATTGAGTGTTATCTGTTTATTAAGATAAAAATGTGCTCAACTTTATATGATATTTTAGTCTATCAACCTTTCTATTTTAAATGTTTCCACTTTGAAAGATGTGTCTTCAACTAATCTAGACAGGGGATTTGCATCTATACCCGTTTTTCTTGTCACGTTTTAATTTGTGCCCGCTTTGTAAAAAAAAATTACAAGTGTGCCCACTTTTTTACATAATTTCAGTATACGGGGCTGAAATAGCAAAGGTAATCACGCAAAACTTCAGCATTCTAGTAGACGGGCCTGAAGTAGCAAGTGTGTTGAACCAAGTGTGCTAAAGTTTTTATTTGTACTTGCTGAACTTAAGCATAATAGCTGAAGTTTTGTTCTCTATTTGCATTGCTGAAGTTTTTGTTTTTGTAACTGGCAAATTTCAGCTCTAGATCTGAAGTTTTTGTTTTGTAACTGACGAACTTCAGCTCTAGAGTTGAAGTTTTTGTCTTTTTAACTGGCAAACTTCAGCTCTAGAGCTGAAGTTTTTGTTTTTGTAACTGAGCTGAAGTTTTTATCTTGTAACTGGCGAACTTCAGCTCTAGAGCTGAAGTTATTTAGTTCATTTATAAAAATTTCAGCACTATATAAGCAATGGACATTTTATTTCTTATTGCATACAGCTATACAAGTAATTTGGTGTTTCCTTATCACGGGCAAGATGCTAAGTTTGTGGTGAATTGCTTTCACTTTAGCCTTAAGTTAAGGGTGAAAAAGGACATGGTGCCAAACAATGACCACTTGCATATCCATTCATATTTCTTGATTGGAATACAGTAGTGTTAGAAAATTTTCGTCTTATCATTGAACCAGATATGTCTACACAAAATTTTAATAACTAAAGTTCCATAGCAGCACCAACAGCATCAGGAAGAAGAAGAAGAAGAAGAAGAAGAAGAAGAAGAAGAAGAAGAAGAAGAAGAAGAAGAAGGAGAAGGAGAAAGGGGGATGAAGTTATTTAAAAAGTAGGTACAAGTTAAAAGTTTTAAGAAAATGTATATAGGTTAAATGAGGACGATCAAATAGGGCACCCAATGAAATTTTTACAATTTAAACTCAATTCGTATATTATAAATTCTACATGTTTCTAACTTATGGGTTTTTTTTTAAATGCATCAGTTACTAACTTACTATATAAATTATAAATGATCATTAGATAGATCAGAAGAATTGAATATATGTTAAGCTATTTTTTCGACTTTCTGAGTTTTTGAACATAATGAATTGATTAATATATGATTAACTTTCCATTTAATTATTTCACTTATCATTTATTGGAGGATAATTTACTATTTAGTACTAAAAATTATTATAGGAATAGTATTCTAATGAGGGCAAATAGTGTCATTTAATTTTTGATGTACATTTTGTTAATTCAACTTTATCCTTAAGGTATATATATATATATGATTGAGTGAATTTCTAGTGGTTGATATTCAAGTTATTGGCTATGTCCATGCAGATTAAATGAAGTCATTTTCAATGCCTTAACTGAAGGTATGGCATGAATAAGGTGATGATTTGTGGCAGTTGTTTTAATTTCGAAACTTAAATGATATATAACTCATGTGGCCATCATTTAATCTAATTTATTTTTGTTTTGAGTGGTTCAAACTAAATGGGTGTAACAATCCGATCGGTCATTTTGAGCATTTGCACTTCGCTCGTCAGTTCTCGGGTATGGCTAGCTCTGTATGATGTATTATGACTTATGTAGATCGTCGGTTTCGAGTTTCAGGATAATCGGAACAGATATGGAAGGATGATTCTCAGTTTGAAGCTTTAAATGTAGAGTTTTGACTCAATCTTGACTTTTTAGTATTCGATCTCGGATTTAAATTTTTATGATTTGGTTAGCTCCGTCGGGTGATTTTGGACTTAGGAGCGTGTTCGGAATGTATTTTGGAGGTCCGGAGTAGATTTAGGCTTGAATTGGCGAAATTGGAATTTTGGCGTTTTCCGGTTAGTAGTGAAAATTTTGATATCGGGGTTGGAATGGAATTCCGAAAGTTGTAGTAGCTTTGTTATGTCATTTGTGACGTGTATGACAAATTTCAAGTCATTCGGATGAGGTTTGGTAGAATTTTTGATCGAATGCGGAACTCGAAAATTTTGGAATCCTTAGGCTTGAATCCGAGGGTATTTTGACGATTTGATATTGTTTTGAGTGTTCCGAAGATTGGTACAAGTTTGAATATTGGTATATGACTTGTTTGTACTTTTGGTTGAGGTCCCGGGGGCCTCGGGATGATTTTGGATAGTTGTTGGAAAGTTTGAACTTGGAGTTGTATTGCAGGATTTGTTGCTTCTGTTGTTTCTGCACCTGCGGATTGGGGACCGCAGATGCAATGATCGCAGGTGCGCGGATTTAGTCGCAGGAGCGGATGATTAACCGCACCTGCAAGCCCGCAGGTGCGAAGCGCTGGGCGCACGCGCGAAGTTTGGGCCTTAAGTGAAAAACCGCAGATGCTGTTATTTTGATCGCAGAAGCAAAAAGAGAGCCACAGGTGCGAGATGCCTGGGCAGAAAGTATAAAAGGTCATCTTCGCGATATTTAGCTTATTTCCTCCATTTTTAGACGAGTTTGGAGATTTTTAGAGGATTTGAAGAGGGATTCAAGGGGCGCTTGGAGTTAAGATTTTTGAACTCAATACTCGATTGTATGGCATTACTTTACTAATTAGGTTTGAAATTATTAGAAATTAAGAGTTAAAATTGGAGAATTAGGGCTTGGTATTGGAGAGTTTTCCATTGAGGGTTTGATGGGCCATTTGAGGTCTGATTTTGATGTTATTGTTATGTATGGACTTGTAAGAAGATAAAGATTCAATTGATGTGATTTTTATCGAATTCCGAGACGTTGGCCCGGGGGTCGGGTTTGGCCAATTTCGGGATTTTTGATGTAATTTGATTATTTTCACGTGGGCTTTATTTCCTTAGCATATATTAATGTTATGATTACGATATTGGATAGATTCGATGCGAGTTGAGGCTGAGTTGAGAGGCAAGGGCATCGCGGAGTAGGATTTCATCCAGTTTGAGGTAAGTAACGATTGTAAATCTAGACCTGAGCGTATGAAACCCCAGAATTTCGTATTGTTTTGGTAAATGAGGTGATGACATGCTAGGTGACGGGCGTGTGGGCGTGCACCCGTAGGGATTGTGACTTGGTATGTCCCGTGGCGACTGTATAGTTGCATATGTTGATATATTGTATATAATATCCATGTGTTTTAGAAGGTTGTTTGCTAACTTGGGCTGAATGCCATGTTTCGGGGCCTTTGTGCCGAACTGTTTAGACCCTTGGGGGTATTTTACTACTTTCCTCACACTGTTTTTATTTGAAAGCATGTCCTAAGTCATGATATTACCTATTTATTGTTGATTCGGTTTCATTACTCTATTTTCAATATACAAAAACTGTTTGGGTTGAGTTTCCCTGATTTTTACTGAAACGCCTGAGTGGCTGTGAGGTTAATGACTGTGAGAGAGGTCGAGGACCGGATGGTGAGGATTATACTATATATATTTATAGATCGGGCTGCACGTCGCAGCGATACTTATATATTTATGGATCGGGCTGCACACCGCAGCTATATCTATATATATGGATCGGGCTGCATGCCGTAGCGATATATTAGATCGGGCTGCGCGCCGCAGTGATATGACACTTGGGTTGTACGAGCCCCTCCGGAGTCTGTACAATCCTAATGAGCATAGTCGACTATATATTACGGATCGAGCTGCACGCCGTAATGGTTATTATTATTATTGTGAGATATCTATTGAGCCGGAGTGCTGAGTGTGAGTACTGATTGACGAGAGCTGAGTCACGAGTGACTGAGAGGCTTGCCCAAGAGGCTATATTTATGAGTGATACCTTGCCCAAGGGGCTTGTTTATGATATTTTTTTGCTTTCACTCTTCTTTTATACTGAGCCTATATTGAAAATGTTGAAAAAATATTTTAAAGGATTTTAATTGAAACTTGAGTTTTTACGAGATAATTGGTTATTGAACTGCAGATTTGACTTGATAATTCTGTTGAGATTTCTTGATAAGTATGCATATGATTTTAAATGCTCGTCACTGCACTCAGACTTTATTTACTTACTGAGTTGGCGTACTCACGTTACTCCCTGCACCTTGTGTGCGGATCCAGGTGCCCGAGCATCAGACTGAGAGCTTCCAGTACTCTTAGAGTCTTATCCGGAGATCGCAAGGTAGCTGCATGGCATTCGCAACCCTGTCTTCCTCCTTCCTATTCTAATTCTATATATTTTATATTTTTTTTATATTGAGCATACAGTGTTGAGCGTATTTAGTGGTTCGTGACTAGTGACACCAGATATTTTAAATACCGTATGTTTCTCACGCCCTAAACTGTTTTTCATACTGATCTTTCACCTCCATCTCCTTGTATTTAATTACAACAAAAGCTAGCATTTCGTTTTAGAAATGTCACGAGGGAGGAAGATAAAAAGGTAAAGTTGTTTTTTCATATATAATTAAGGTTTTGTACTCCTCACTGCAAATTCTATTTTTAGAAGTTTTTCAAGAGAGGATTGACAATGATTGTTTTTTTGGGTAAATAACTCAATATTCCTTTGAAATTGATTATTTCTTATTATTTCTTTATTTTAGAAAAAAAATACGATTTCTCATTTAGGTCTTATGAGGGAAAATTCGAGAATGAAAGGAATTAGCACAAAAATGATGATTTCTTTTTCCTTTTTTTTTTTTAATAAAAAGAGAAAAGGAAATAATAGGATATTTCTTTATGAGGAAAAATACGAGAATGAAAGGAATTAGCGCATAAAATATATACTTACGTCTTCTAGAAGGTTATCGTTTTCTTTCTTTCTGTCCTTTTTGCATCTATCAAAACCCGAAAATTGTAGATGAAATAATAATAACACGTTCAGTACCTAAATTAATGTACACAAGTAGATGTAGAAGCTAAGTGGACGACAAGAGATATTAATGAAATCTTGGTTTAATTAATTGCTGCTAACATATAAGCTATGATACAGCGAGGTACTTAATCACGCTTTTGCTCGTCTGTATGAAGAACTAGGTAACAAAGGTGGGGAGAAGAAGTTATTCCGACTCGCTAAGCTGAGAAAGAGGGCGGCTCGGGATCTGGACCAGGTGAGGTGCATAAAAGATGAGGACGGGAAAGTTTTGATGGGGGACGACCAGATTAAGAGGAGATGGCAGACCTACTTTCATAAACTCCTAAATGAAGAAGGGGATCGAGATACTGCACTAGGTGAATTGAGGAACACCGACATTCCCCAGGAATTAAGTTATTGTAGGGACATTGAGGTCGATGAGGTCATCGAGGCAATGCGTAAAATGAGGGGGGGCAGAGCTACCGGGCCAGACGAAATTCTGGTTGAACTTTGGAGGTGCGTGGGTAGAGAAGGATTGGAATGGCTTACTAGGTTGTGTAATGCGATATTCAAGACTAATAGGATGCCTGAAGAGTGGAGGTGGAGTACAATGGTTCCGTTGTATAAGAACAAAGGCGATATCCAGAGCTGTAACAACTATAGAGGTATCAAATTACTGAGTCATACCATGAAAGTCTGGGAGAGAGTGGTAGAGATGAGAGTGCGAAGGACGGTGTCTATCTCAGACAACCAGTTCGGGTTTATGCCGGGGCGATCTACCACAGAAGCTATCCATCTTATTAGGAGGATGGCAGAACAGTACAGGGATAAGAAGAAGGATCTCCACATGGTGTTTATTGATCTAGAGAAAGCGTACGACAGGGTTCCTAGGGAGGTCTTATGGAGCTGCTTAGAGGTTAAAGGGGTTCCGGTAGCCTACATTAGGGTGATTAGAGACATGTATGAAGGAGCTAAGACTCGGGTTAGGACAGTAGGAGGCGATTCCGAGCATTTTCCAGTTGTTACGGGGTTGCACCAAGGGTCTGCACTCAGCCCTTTCCTATTTGCCCTGGTGATGGATGCCATGACGCATCATATTCAAGGGGAGGTGCCATGGTGCATGTTATTTGCTGATGATATAGTCCTAATTGATGAGACACGACGCGGCGTCAACGAAAGGCTAGAGGTTTGGAGACATGCCCTTGAGTCTAAAGGTTTCAGGTTGAGCAGGACAAAGACGGAATACCTCGAGTGCAAATTTGGGGAGGGGCCGACGGAAGCAGGAGTGGAAGTGAGGCTTGACTCTCAAATTATCCCTAAGAAGAGTAGTTTCAAGTACCTTGGGTCAGTTATTCAGGGGATCGGGGAGATCGACGAGGATGTCACACACCGTATAGGGGTGGGTTGGATGAAGTGGAGGTTAGCGACGGGAGTCCTGTGTGACAAGAAAGTTCCACCGTTACTAAAAGGTAAGTTTTATAAAGCAGTGGTTAGGCCTGCAATGCTGTATGGGACCGAGTGTTGGCCGGTTAAGAACTCACACACCCAGAAGATGAAAGTAGCAGAGATGAGGATGTTGAGGTGGATGTGCGGGCATACAAGGATGGATAAGATTAGGAATGAAGACATTCGAGAGAAGGTGGGCGTGGCCCCCATAGAGGACAAGATGCGGGAAGCAAGACTCAGATGGTTCGGGCACATTCAGAGGAGGAGCACCGATGCACCGGTGAGAAGGTGTGAGCGACTGGCTGTGGTGGGCATGGGGAGAGGTAGAGGGAGACCTAAGAAGTATTGGGGAGAGGTGATACGGCAGGACTTAGCGCGTCTTAGGATTTCTGAGGACATGGCCCTTGATAGGGGATTGTGGAGGTCGAGCATTAAAGTTGTAGGTTAGGGGGAAGTTGTGGATATTTCCACAGCGCACTAGAGTGAGACTAGATAGTTATGAGGTAATCGTAGGATGTTACTGATCAGCTACCGATACAGGGAGTTATCTGTTGGATATTAGTATAACTTACATCTATTTCGTATTTCTTATATTTCTTATATTTCTGCTATTTTGTTATTTTGCGTTATGTTGTGTATTTCATGTTAATCTTAGTATGAGTCTATTAATAGTACTAACTTATCGTCTCTTGTTGATGTTTGGAGCCGAGGGTCTCCTGGAAACAGCCTCTCTGCCCCCCGGGGTAGGAGTAAGGTTTGCGTACATATTATCCTCCCCAGACCCCACTTGTAGGATTATACTGGGTTGTTGTTGTTGTTGTTGTTCTCATACGCCTTTTCTGTGAACTATAAACTATATTAATAAGTCGCCATATTAGCTAAGAATAAGATGGTGACGTATATCCTCCTAACTGTTTCCTTTATTTTTTTTGCTTTCTCTCTCTTTCGGAGAATTTATTTATTGATTTAATTTATTTTGGTTTCTTGCACCTCCTTGTTAACGCTCGTCATCATTATTTCTTATTTACTTATCATATGGTATGTCGGTATTGGGTTCTCTAGGTGTTGTTATTGTGTTTGAAACTTAAAAAACAAGAAAAAGATAATTGTCGAATAAATTTACTTGGTTTTGCTTTGAAAAATAGATAGTAGTACCTTACATTCCGTTTGGCCATAGACTTTGGTGAAAAAAAATTAAATTTTTTCTTCAAATATCTGTTTGTTAATAGATTTTAACCAATTTTTGGAATATTTTGAAAACAAAAGTTTAAATCTCAAAAACAGCTCTAGAGTAGTTTTCGAAATTTATGAAGATTTTTACTCACAAAATTTCAAAGAATTTTCAAGTAAATGCATGTCCAAACACAATTTTAAATTTCAAAAATTATTTTTCATCTCATATTCCAAAAGTCATTTTATTAAGTTTCAATCAAATTTACGTTCAAACGCGAGCTTAGCATCTCCTATATATGGAGAAATCAGTGCAAATCACGACATGTCACTTGACATGCTTTCCATAAGGATTTACTTTATACACTTGACAGCTTAGAGCCAAAAACAAATTATCAATAATAGCTTACTTATAAAATGCTACAAACAAATATTAGTCATAAATTCTTTTTTTTATTACAAAATGGCTAAAGCCCTTCTCTGAGTTTCGAAAAGTTCTTTGTTCTTCTTGTTTGAATTGCTGTCCCAATTTTGAAACTCAAATTTTTGAATTGTGTTGGAAATTTGTTTGAATATGATTCTATGGATTGAAGGTTTATTAAGCAGTTGATTGTGGATTGAATTAAAATTTTGGAGCATATTGTTGGAGTTTGTGAGTTCCTGGTCAATGAGGCCATTGCCTTAAGCCCTGAATTCGATGGCCCCAAATTTATTTTAAATTATTATATACTATATAAGTTATATAAATAATTATTATAAATAAAAGTGTTACAGTATATTTGTTTGTTATTTGATTGAGGTTATTTTATATAAATAAGTTCATAAATTATGAATAATTTTTTCACTCATTAATTAGTATATTTGCTTCACTTTTTAATTTTAATTTTATCATTTTTATATAGGAATTAAGTTATATATCGACAACATAATGAATTTCTTTTACAATCTTCTCTGAAACTGCATGAACACAAAAGTATCCATTCAACGATTTTCTTTTAGTGTAATTCAACTTATTATATTAGGTTATTTATAATTTATTTTTGATATTTACTAATAAGTGTACTAATTAGTAAGATGAACTACAATTATCGTTTAAATTGATTAGAATGAGTAAATATTTTTGATAACATCAATGCTCAAACTAAAGCTATTATGTTATGTATATTTTTTCTTTTTCTTTATTGTGATGATAAGCAAATCAAAAATTTCACTTTGATTTCTGGACCTCAACGTCTGATAATCTACCACTTTCTTCTTTGTATTCTTCTTTCTAGTTTTTATGTTTGAAATTCACTATTTTTTGTCTAAATATTCAATTTGTTTTTTAGAAAGCATATTTCGTTGTTAGTGTAAAAAATTTATAGAATAAATTGAAGGGTCTATCAATATAGTTTCACCTTAAGCCACAAACCCGTTGAGCCGCCTCTGATTGAAGATTTAAAGATGCGTTCTATTTGTACCTATTGAAACTTATTACTTGGAGCTGAAAATCTCGATTGGAAAACTGTTGGCACGAGATTGCTTGAAGATTGAAGTTGGAAAAATTGGAAAACTTGTTCATTAGTTAAGGAAGGAGATGGTTACTTAATAAGTGAACAAGCCATTGGAATTCGTCTAAGCTTAAGTTTGAGAATTGGAATTAAATTTTCTTTCGAACTAGTGTTGTTGGAATAGATTGGATATGACGATTTGACGGAAATTTGAGGTGTTTTGAATTTAAATTTAAGTCAAATTGAACGTAGACATGAACATAAAAGGAGATGAGATGTTACACTAATGTGTATCTTCCGTGTATTGCGTGTGTATCCCATATGTATGACTTGTGTATCGCATGTGTAATCCCTGTATATATCTATGTATACATGTGTCGCGAGAAAAAATTTCAGTCAATTTTAACTATGACTTTTTACTCCAAACCAATTAAAACCACCGCAATCTTCCTCAAATTTTGTATTTGGCCTCATTTATATGTTTTAATGAATTTCAAGCAATTGCGTTAAACTTGTTGAAAATGATTCTCTCATTTTATTCATAACGAGAGCGATAATAACCACATCAAGCAAGCATTAAACTTACTGAAAACAAATGTCGCTCATTCTTGTTGCATGATTAAACAAAACCATTCAAAAGAATTCAAACAAAAGGAAGAAGAAGAAGAAGAAAACATCTTAAAACAAATAAATTGAGAAAGACGTACAACAGGATGAAAGGAATCAAATACTATAGAATAAAAATCAGTAAGTAAAAACAAAAGACCTAACGAGAAAGAGCCTGCCTTCACTTTTAAATTAGTAATTGTGATTGCCCCCTTTTGTTTTCAATATTAATAGTAGTAACTGACTTTCAAAAATATTGAAACAACAAAGGAATCAAATATATTGAAGAATAAGAAATAATAAGATCACTAAAGTTTGTGATCCCGCTTTTAATTAGAGATTTCGAATGAATAAAAAAAATTTAATAGGGAACGCTTCCCCTTCAATGGGTCTCATGTGAACAAATTCGAAGTTAATGGAAACTCCAACATAATTATCGATGCCCGTGATAAACCAAACAAACGAAATAGTAGGTAAAAAGTACCCTTAAAGAAAGAACCCTACTTCACTTGTATAGCAGATATCTGTCTGACTGTAGTTGGACTAAGATGAATTTATTTTTTCTTTTGTTATTATTATTATTATCTCTTTTCGTGTAGGAATATTACAGTGCGGGACTCAGGCCGTACAACCAGCTAATTTGGGTGAAAAGGGACATTTTATCTATACCCGCTCTTTGGGTCACGTTTTAACTTATACCCGCTTTGCAAAAAAAATTACAAACGTACCTATTTTTTCGCGTAACTTCAGCATACCAGGCCTAAAGTAGCAATAGCAATCACGCAAAATTTCAGCATTCTAGTAGACAGGACTGAAGTAGCAAGTCTGCTGAACCAAGTGTGCTGAAGTTTTTGTTTGTAATTGCTGAACTTAAGCATAGTAGCTGAAGTTTTGTTCTCTATTTGTTGGAGATTTTGTTTGTAATTGCTGAAATTTTTATTTTTGTAACTAGCAAACTTCAACTCTAGAGCTGAAGTTTTTGTTTTGTAACTGGCGAACTTCAGCTCTAGAACTGAAATTTTTGTTTTTGTAACTGGCAAACTTCAGCTCTAGAGCTGAAGTTTTTGTTTTGTAACTGACGAAGCTGAAGTTTTTGTTTTTGTAACTAACGAAGCTGAAGTTTTTGTTTTTGTAACTGGCGAACTTCAGCTCTAGAGTAGAGTTGAAGTTTTTGTTTGTAAATGTCGAAGTTCAACTCTAGAGCTAAAGTTTTTGCTATTTATTACTATGAATCCACAATAATCTTCAAAGCGAGAATCACATCGTATGGCAATCCACGACGATTTTCGAAGTATGAATTCACATTGTATAGCAATTTAAGTCCTTGTGAAATCAAACTGCTAGTTAGGGGTATACAAACGAAACCGACAAACCTTCCCAACCCGATAATCCGAGTCAAACCGAGAAAAAAAACCCGACCATGATGTGGTTTGATTTGGTTTGGTGTTGGAAAAAAAATCCGACCATAGTTGGTTTGGTTTGGTTTTAACTAAAGAAAGTCAAACCGAAACCAAACCAACCCGACATTACATATATAGAAATTTGAGATATATTTAATATAAAAATATACTTATTGTGATGTAATTTATAAATATTTCTTAAAAAATTTCATAATTTTATCTTTTAAGGTATTATTTCAAGGTTGGACTTAGAGCTTTTGAATGTTCCAATAAGTTTTATAGTCATTAACATTAGTGAATTAAATAATGCTAACAAAAGCAAAAACAAAAATCAAGTCAATCCTAATACTAACAAAAGACATTCAATTCAATACTACGAACGGGAATGTATTGAATATCTATTTTTTGTTTTGCAATAATTTAGATAAAAATGCATAACATATTTTTTTTTTTTATTTAGTTTTTAGTCATGTAATTAATGCTCCCTTATTAGTCTACATATTTTAGCATGACGTAGTACTTTTAGGTTATGTTTATTCTATTATGACTTTTTAATTAGTAATATTTATATTACATAATTTTATTGTCTTTATTGTTGAATATTTTAGAATAATGCCATGATACATCTCATATTTTATATTATTTTCTTGGAAAATACTTTATATAGTTGTATCTTACTAGGATTAAAGAAATATTTTGAGCACAATTTATATGTTTTGTTCTACGAAGATTTTACTGAAAAAAATCCGAAAAAACCCGAATAACCCGAAAACCCGAGAAAAACCGAGAGCGAAAAAACCCGAGTTTTATTGGTTTGGTTTGGTCTTTATATTTAATAATCCGACACAATTGGTTTGGTTTGATAATTGTAAAATCCGAACCAACCCGACCTATGTACACCCCTACTGCTAGTATTCTTGCCAAATTACTTGTCGCGTTTGAGATTTTAGTACTTACAATTAAAAGGAATTCTGAGTAATAGTAACAAATATTTAGTTAAAAGAGATAGCTGAAAAATAAACTTCGTCAAAAATATCTCTACAGCTCATATCAATTATTGGAACATTTTCACAATCAGGGACTTCAGAAAATGAGTGGTCTATCAGACTGAGGGCGGATATAACTTTGAGGAGGAGAATGGGGAGGAGAAAGGAGGCTGAAGTTGTTTAAAAAGTGGGTACAAATTATAACTTTTAAAAAAAATGGGTATAGGTTAAAAGGGACGACCAAATAGGACGCCCCGTACAATTTTTACGGGTGAAAATGAAGAAACAAAACAGGCCGAAGCAGACGTTATTGGAGGTCCATTTAGAATGTCGATTCAGCTGATTGGGCAAAAATAGGAATTTCTTATGGGCCTGGACCTAATCCTATTGGGCTTGCAACTTTAATTTAAAGCTCTTAATTTCCCTACCAACACATATAGCCCCACTTATCATAATACTTCCTCTGGTAAAAATTGCACGGGGTGGTCGCCCCCATTTAATCTATACCCATTTTTTTTTAAAACTTTTAACTTGTACTCACTTTTTAAACAATTTCAGCCCCTTTCTCCTCCTCCTTCTCCCAGTGATCTCCATATCTCTCCGGAACTTAACATTGATGTAACAATATCTCTCCTTCCGTGGCTTCACTCAATTCCTCTGAAGCCATCTTACTATACATAAGGACCATTTATATATATATATATATATATGAAGGACTAAAAATAATCCCATCCTTAAAACTTAAGGACTATTTGGACTATCTTGTTTATTCAGCTACTTGCATCTAATATAATGGCGAAGCAAATAACCCAAAGTGTAGGGTGACGCGACGATTCCAAATCATGGCTTCAGGCGACTGCTCCAAAGACGAGGGCTTCAGTAATTGTTTTAAAATAGAAACTTCAGCAGTACATACTCAAGGGTTTTAAAAACTTCAGCTCTAGAGCTGAATTTCGCCAGTTACAAATAAAAACGTCAGCTCTAGAGCTGAAAGTTCGCCTGTTACAAAAAAACTTCATCTCTAGAGCTGAAGTTCGCCTGTCACAAAACAAAAACTTCAGCTCTAGAGCTGAACTTTGCCAGTTACAAACAAAAGCTTCAGCTCTAGAGCTAAAGTTCGCCAGTTACAAAACAACAACTTCATCTCTAGAGCTGAACTTTAGGCCCGATTACTAGAATGCTGAAGTTTTGCGTGATTGCCTTTGCTACTTCAGCCCCTGATATTTTAAACGTTAATACCACACAAGAGGGGGGGGGTGATTTGTGTGGTACCAAAGTTTTGCTCTAAAAGAAACTGGTTCTTCTAGGTGTACTTACTACTACTGTTTGCGGAATTATTAGTACATAAAATAAAGAACACAAAGATTTTTACGTGAAAAACAACTAGCTCAAAAGGTGAAAAAACCACGACCTACTACTCAGTAGGATTTTCCCAAACTTCCACTAAAATCACTGAGCCAAAACAGCATTTACAAAACTCTTGTAAACCTAAGGATTAACTCTAGTCCCAGTGTGGCACATGCCTCAGCTGTTGCGACACCTTCAAGTTAACTCTAACTTGAATACTCAAGGTATCTGATACAATTGCTTCTATGGAATCTAGAAAGGTACAACTTTAAAACACATACTACAATTGAACTAGAATAAAATAAAGACACAAAGGAACTGATTCTTCTATCTTGTTCAAGTAGCTTCAGGAATGCACACTTGAATCTCACATAAATTGCTTGCAAAATTGCCTCGCTCTTTTTCTCTCAATTTATTTTAACTTCTGCGTTTGTGCAATACCTGTAAAAGAGAACAATCACTATTATTTAATGAGTTAGTAATCAGAGTTTGATTGAGACTCCATTACTGATCTTCCATCGAAGTTGAGTCCTTGAACACTACAAACTCCAACCCTATCATTTATCCGAATTGTGACCTCTTCCGCGAGGAGACTTTCTCTCCTCATCCAATATGCTACATTTTCGATTAGTTCAGGAGATATTGCTGCTTGATCACTGAGAGTTATCTCCTTCATGTGTATCTCACATGTCTAGGTTGATAAATATTGCTCCTCACATGATGGACCTGGTCCATGACTGAGTTCATTTGTCATTTTTCAAAACTTCACCTGAATTTGGGCCAACAAATTTCCCCTTTTTGATGATGACAAACTCTGTGCTTTTATGGATCAAAAGATCTGTAAGAACTCAGCTTAACCAACACTTAACTTAGAAGATTAACTTATCATCAAGGACCAGGTTTAATTAGGTTATAAATATCACATTATTCAGAATAAAGATTAAAGCATGATATCTCTTCCACCTTTTGGCATCATTGAAAAGTTGCATACAATGTGATTCCCATATTTTAGTAATTACTCATGGCCACTTGAGCAACTGCAAGTGAAAACATGGATTAAGTCATCAATAATCAACAAACACAATCAAACCATTAAGAACAAAATCATCATAGAACAAGAGAAACAACAGTTGTCATTGATAAGATATGTCTCCACCTACAAACCACAAAAAGAAAGAAAAACTTCCAAACATGAGCAAAACAAATAGAAAAGGTCCCAAACTGGGTCACTGGGGGGGGGGGTATTAGACTGGTTCAGAAGACAATACCTGGAGAACCTAAGGCTTGGAGGAACTAGAGGGCTGGGTTTGGAGAAGGTTGAGTATATTCTGAAGCATTTCTTCACTTTTCTACTTTTCTTTTGCTAGCTCAGCTCGAAGTCCATTTCTTTCAGCTTCCAATTCCGCAACACGAGCCTGAAGCCTAGCAATTTCAATATCCTTAGTTCCACACTCTTGAACCAAAGCCCTAACCTTGTTATTCACTGGTGTCTTCAGAGATGAACTAGGTTCAACTGGGTGGCATTGACAGGATAGTCACAAGCCAATAAGGTCCTAACACCAAAATGCTTCTTGCTTGATGCCATCTCCCATTTCTTCAAAGGCACCCTTAGCCTGTCCAGCACAGTAGTTAGTATGAACCCATATGGAGTTGTATGTGCCTTGGAGCCATTAATGACCCTATCTAGTAGTTTGACAATGAAAGCAGGCCAATTTATCTGTATTCCTCTCACAAGGCATTCCATAAGCACCAGGTCCATATAGTTGGCAGTATTCCTACTCTCCTGTCTGGGCAGCAGGCACTTGTTAACAAATTCAACAAGACCTTGTGCTCAGGTCTCATCTCACTTTTCTGAACAAATCTGGCTTCGGATACATCTTCAGCATTTGCAGCATCACAAAAATTCCTAGTGATTTGAAGAGCATTGGGGAGAGATTCCAGATATGGCCACCTTTGCCTTGTATAGTCATCATACCCTTCACTAGGTATGTCCAAAATCTCACCCAGTTTGACTGCATCAAACTCCACTTTTACACCCTTCACCAGGCTGGAGACTACCCTATTTTTCACAGTGGCATTTGCCATAAACTCAATCAATTCATTCCTAGCCAGCCTCCCATCCATCTCAAGGACCATGTCCTTCCACCCTTGTGCAGTAAGAGCATCCACCAGTCTTCTCGTACCTGGCTCATCCAGGTCTCTCAATAGTTTTCCTTTCAAAATATTTCTTCTGCCAAAGATGGCAAATCTATCTTGGTCCTTTTCAGATTCCTCCTCTTCCTCTTCACCACTCCACTCTTCATCCTCTTCAACAATTTTCTTTTATTTACCCTTCACAACAGACCTAGTTCTTTTGGCTAAAGATGATTCAGCAGGTACAGGTACAGAGGAAGACTTCTTGGAAGAAGTCTTGGAACTTTTTGGTTTGGGTGTTGGAACCTCTTCATTTGTTCCTCTTTCCTGATGGACCATTTCCGTCTCCTCTTCTTCTTCTTCTACAACCTCAGAACTCTTCCACAACCTTTGCTTTTCCCTTCTCCCTCTTTTTCTTCCTGCTCTCTTCCAGAGCTTTCTGCAATTCTGCTTCACTTTGTTTGACCCTGCTCCTGGTATCTCTTCCTTTAGGTACTGAAGGTACTGTAGGTTTTGGGGATGACTTTTTGCTTTTCTTTGTTGGCTTTGAAGCAGTTGGAGCCTTTTGTGTGGAAGCCTTGCGCTTCTTTGGATCATAACTGGCTCCAACCTTCTTCAGAAGATCAGCCAGAGTCTCCTCAGCAGATGAACCAGGTTCATCTTGTTGCTTGCTTAAGTTTCCCTTCAGCTGCCTCCCCAGAAATACTTCCCCCTGACTTGTTGCCACCTTCATTAACACCTCCACAGATAGCCAATACCTTTTTTTCTTATTTCCCCTCACATTACCACTGACTCCCTCTCTCTCTCTTTTTCTTTCTTTTTACCTCCTCTTCTAGTAGAATCAACCCCTGTACATCTTTAACAGGACCAACCAAGACAAACCTATTTTCAACATTTTCAACCACATCAGAGAATACCAAGCAAATATTTACCTCATCAGGGGTTTCTTGAATATTTTCAGTGTCGGAAGACCAATGTTCTTCACCTTCACTGGCAGAAATAAAATCATCAGACTCAGAGCTTGAGTCAGATTTTTGAGCAAGACTTTCCTTCATCTGACTGGCCTTCAATTTCTCACTTAGAGTTTTCCTTAAAGCTCCAGAAGCTACTATTTTTCTAGCTAACATTTTTGTCCTATGAAACCTAGGTTTCGGGTTTTCAATGGGAGGAGTTGATAAGGATGTGTTTGAGGGAGAAACGGGTGGGGGAGTGCCAGGATTATCTTAGGGGTTAAACATTATGGATTTTTTCTTGAAGAACTTGGGAATTTTGGAGAGAAGAAGGGCGTTCAGAGCTTGAGAAGAGTTTTGACGGTTATGGACTAATGAAGAAAATGTGAGGTGGGTATTTAAAGATGATTAGAATTAAATGCAGTAACGGCAGCTTTTTCAGGGGTTAATTAGAAGTCTAATCAAGTTATAATTTCGGTCTCTTAGTGATTATTAGGCTTCGCTAGATTTTAGGCAAAAATCCCGATTTTTCGAGTTCTAGGGGAACGAAACTGGTTCAAAGCTCAACAGATAGAATTTTTGGGAATTTGATAAATGTATGACTTCTGGTCATGATTGGAAAAATAATCTTTCTAATTGTGCAGAGTATAGAAAACATACCTGAGCTTTTCATATGAACACATACTGATGAACTAGGTTCTTCATATAGAATTCTCTTGAACATGCGTCAATTGCCAAAATAGAAGAAACTTTGTAAGAGATCAATGAATCATATATGTACACATGTCACAGGAGTATACTAATTAAAGTATGGAACTGAGTAAGAATTGATCTAGATATTTACACAAAGTTAGAACTCCTAACCAAAAAATTTTATTTTTTTCATTTTTCATTTTATTTTTTTTTCATTGTGCATTCTGAACTGGACCTATTAGGTGATCTTAATCATCCCTAATTCCAACATGTTCCTCTCAAAGCTTTCTCTACTCAGTGCTTTAGTGAAGATGTCAGCTATTTTTTTATCAGTAGCACAGCATTCTATTGAAATCAATCATTTCTCATAATTATCTCTTAAGAAGTGGTGTCTAACATCTATGTGCTTAGTCCTCTTATGATGAACATGGTTCTTTGTCATACTCATAGCACTAGTGTTATCACATAATATTTTGAATACATCCCATTTCAATTCCAAAATCTACTAGTTGTTATTTGATCCATAGCAATTGGGCACAACAAGAAGCAGCAGCAACATACTCAGCTTCAGCAGTAGATAGGGCTATAGAATTTTGCTTTTTGGTGGCCTATGACACAAGACATGAACCAAGGAAGTGTGCCATACCTGCGGTGCTTTTCCTATCCACTAGAAAACCTGCATAATCAGCATCAGCATATACAACTAAGTTGAAATTGCTACCTTTAGGATACCAAAGACACAAATCAGAGGTGCCTTTTAGATATCTAAGTATCCTTTTAACATCAGTCAAGTGAAACTCTTTTGGATTTGCCTGAAAACAAGCACAAAGCCCTACATTGAAAACAATGTCAGGTCTGCTAGCAGTGAGATACAAGAGTGAACCAATCATACCCCTATAAAACTTTTGATCAACTGATGAATCAGGTTCATCAACATCTAATTTAGTGGCAGTTGCAATGGGTGTGTCTATTTCTTTAGATTCCTTTATTTTAAACTTTTTGATTATCTCTTTTGTATACTTTTGCTGATGGATCATGGTTCCATTTGGACTTTGTTTGATCTGTAAGCCTAAGAAGAAATTAAGCTCACCCATTATGCTCATTTCAAACTCACTCCCCATTAATTTTGCAAAGTCCTTACTTAGCTTATCAGTGGTGGCCCCAAATATTATGTCATCAACATAAATTTGCACAACAAGGAGATCCTTACCTTTTTCCCTTAAGAATAAAGTACTATCAATTTTACCTCTCTTGTAACCATGCTCCAGCAGGAATTTTGACAGTCGTCCATACTATGCTCTTGGGGCCTGCTTGAGTCCATAGAGAGCCTTGTCTAGCTTGTACACATGCTCAGGACATTCCTTGCTCTCAAACCCTAGAGGTTGCTTTACAAATACTTTTTCTTTCAGGTAGCCATTTAGGAAGGCACTTTTGACATCCATCTGATGAAGAGTAAATTCCCTATGTGCTGCAAAGGCTATGAGAAGTTTGATTACCTCTACTCTTGTAACTGGGGCAAACGTCTCATCATAGTTTATGCCCTCCTCCTGGATGTACCCTTGGACCACCAATCTTGCCTTGTTTCTTGTAACTGTTCCATCTTCATCAAGTTTGTTCCTGAAGACCCATTTTGTACCAATGACTGATCTGTCCTTGGGTCTTGGTACTAGATGCCAAACTTGACTTCTTTCAAATTTGGTTAATTCCATCCTGCATTGCATTCACCCAATCTGCATCATGCAAAGCTTCAACAATATTTTTAGGTTCAATGATAGATACAAAAGCATCAAAAGCACACAGATTCTTTAATTGTGCTCTGGTTTTAACTCCAGATGTTAGATCAGTAAGAATGTTCTTAATGGGATGAGAACTTTGATACTTGTGAGGTTTCACAACCAACTGGCTTCTGCTAGATGTTTCTGCCATTTGCTGAGGAACAGGATCATGAACAGGTTCCTTTAAGGAATTTATTTCAATTCCTCTTTGATTAGTTCCCCCTATTAGGTTGCCCTTTATAGAAAACCTGTTCCATCACCTGTTCCTTCTATTGGTGCCACTTTGACCTGAGCTGATGCTTCAGTCAAGTCCTTTATCAATCCAATGGCTTCATCTTCATGTTCTTGTCTCTCAGAAAGAATGTTAGTTTAATCAAATACTACATGCACACTTTCTTATACACACAAAGTTCTTTTGTTAAATATTTTATATGCTTTGCTATGTGAAGAATATCCCAAGAATACTTCCTCATCACTTCTGGGGTCAAACTTACCTAGGGAGTCTTTTCCATTATTGGCACATAGCACTTGCAACCAAATGCCCTAAGATGGGATATGTTTGGTTTTCTCCCTTTAAGTAACTCATAGGGAGTCTTCTCTACCAGAGGTCTAGTCATGCATCTATTGATTATGTAATATGCAGTGTTTACAGCCTCTGCCCAAAAGTTGTGAGGCAATTTACTAGAAAGCAGCATGGTTCTAGCCATGTCCTCAAGAGTTCTATTCTGTCTTTCAACTACTCCATTTTGTTGAGGGGTCCTAGGGGCAAAGAAATGATGATCTATACCATTTTCATTACAGAATTCAGCAAACTTGAATTTTTCAAATTTAGTTCCATGATCAGACCTAATGGATGCAAGTTGATTTCCTAATTGATTCTGAGTTTTTCTAACAAATGCAGAAAACATGTCAAATGCTTCATCTTTGGAGGTTAGAAATAAAACCCAGGTAAATCAAGAATAATCATCAACTAGCACCATTACATATTTCTTTCCACCGCTGCTCATGGTTCTCATAGGATCACATAGATCCATATGGACCAGTTCCAACGACTTGGTTGTACTTACCATTTTCTTGCTTTTGAAGGATGATCTTACCTGTTTCCCCCTTGCACATGCCTCACAAACTTTGTCTTCCTTGAACTTGATATTAGGTAACCCTATCACCAAGTCCTTAGAGACTAATTTGTTAAGTTGATTTAGACTTGCATGACCAAGTCTTTTGTGCCACAGGAGGGGATCATTAACCAACACACTTAAACAAGTGAGTTCATTTTCTGAAAGAGTGGACAAATCTACAATGTAAATATTGTTAACTCTTTTTCCCTGCAAAACAATCTTGTCAGTGGTAAGGTTAATCACAAAGCATTTGTTGGAGGTAAAAGCCACAAGGTTACCTCTATCACACAATTGTGACACACTTATTAGGCTATATTTCAAGCCATCTATCAGGTAGACATTCTCTATGGAATGAGAATCTGTTTTCCTACTTTTCCAACCCCAATGATCTCACCTTTCTTTCCATTACCAAAGGAGACATTACCTCCTTTTAAGTCCTCAAGTGAAAAGAACTGGTCCTTGTTCCCAGTCATATGTTTTGAGCAGCCACTATCCATATACCATATTTGACTCCTTCCTTTCACTTGGACATGCAAAAAGAAATCAGGGGTTAGCCTTAGGAACCCAAACTAGTTTAGGTCCCTTTCTATAGGCAAAAGGATGAATAAAACTCCTTCTTGCCCATCCTGGCAGCTTATTTTCCTTTTGAACAAAAGCTTTGTTCTTTTGACTGGCCTTTTCTTTGCATTACATTCATTTTTGTAATGGCCAGTCTTGCCACAGTGTGTGCAGATTTTATTTTCAGGAAGTGTGAGGTACTTTCTTTTAGGGTCCCATTTTGGAGCTTGAGTCCTATATCCAAGTCCTCTTTTGTTGCTACTGTGATGCTCTTGCAGCCAAGAGAGTGCATCAGAAGCCTTGTTCCACTTGCAAGTTCTGTCTAGTTCATGTTTCACCTTTCCTAGATCTTAGGACTTTGATGAATTCATCTTTCTTATACAATTCATCTTTCATTTTTCCCAAATTTTCTTCTAGAGTGAGATATGTGTGATCAGCTTTCTTCTTTCCAGTTCCTAGTTTCAATTTTAAGTTTTCAGACCTAAGTTCTAGGACATTGTTATCAAGTTCAAGAACCTAGTTCTTTAACTCAGCATTTGTGTTATCACTCTCATTAGCCCTACACTCTAGACTTTTGCATTTTGCTTTTAGGATCACACATTCCTTAGACATAACTTCCTTCTCATTATTAATTATCTCATACTCATCAATGAAGTCTAGTAATAGCTCAGCCAATTTTTCTTTAGACAAAAATTTAATCTTGTCTTTGAGATGAAGAATACTTACCTCTTGTTCATCATCTAATTCTCCTATGTCCGTCAGTGCTTGTTCTTCTTCAGCTTTATCCTCTGAGTCTTCATCTGAGGTTTCTCCCCAAGAAGCAACCATAGCCTTGATTGAACCTTTGTTCCTTTTTGG
This sequence comes from Nicotiana glauca, assembly GCA_026770625.1. Classification (NCBI taxonomy): domain Eukaryota; kingdom Viridiplantae; phylum Streptophyta; class Magnoliopsida; order Solanales; family Solanaceae; genus Nicotiana; species Nicotiana glauca. Next base: position 60,607 of record MU783702.1, read on the forward strand.
TTGAATATGTTCCTTCTTCCTGTTCCTTCGTTCAGCTCTTTCTTTCTTCCACTCAATTTCCTATTGAGGACAGTTCTTGATCATGTGATCAGTCTTACCACACTTGTAGCACCCCTCATTGGTCTGTTTCTCAGGAGCTTTTGTCTTGTTAAAGGTTGTACCTCTTGAAGAACTCTTTCCTCTCATCAGGTAATTTTTGAAATCTCTAGTGATCATAGCCACTTCGGCATCTTCCAAATCTGAACCTTCAGCAATTCTGAGGGCTAAGCTTCTCTCCTTCTTGGGTGTATCCATCTTCATGGTTTTACTTCTCATTCATAAGAAGTAAGATTTCCAATCAGTTCATCCAGTCTAAGAGTAGCAATATTCTTGGATTCCTGAATGGCAGTGATTTTGCTTTCCCGTGTGACTGGCAGAACCCTTGTAAGAATTTTCTCAACCTTGTCTTCTTCAAGAATAATCCTTCTAAGAGATTTAAGTTCATTTGTCAGTGTGGTGAACCTAGTATACATTTCTTGAATTGTTTCTCCTTCCTTCATAGTAAAATTCTCATATTGAGAATACAGCAGTGTTCCTCTGGACCTCTTCACTTGAGGTGTTCCTTCATGAGCCACTTGCAAGGTATCCCAGATTTCCTTAACAGTGGTACAGCTTTGAATTCTGTTGTACTCATCAGGACCTAATCCACACACAAGCCATTTCTTGGCTTTAGCATTTTTCTCCCACTTCCTCGGGTCTTCAGCAGTGCAGTCAGCCCTTGTCTTTGGCACATCAACTCCTTCAGCATTCTTCTTTGTGGTTGCTAGGGGACCATCAGTGACTATGTCCCAGAGTTCATAGTTTTTCCCTATGATGTGATCTCTCATCTTGTTCTTCCACCAAGAATAGTACTGACCATTGAAAAGTGGAGGCCTAGCAGTGGATTGTCCTTCCCAGTTCCCAGGTGGTGCACTCGTGTTGATCTTCTCCTAAGGTGTTAGCCTCTTCAAGGATAACCTTCTCCGATACTAATTGATGTTCTAAACGTCAATACCACACAAGAGGGGGGTGATTTGTGTGGTACCCAATTTTTGCTCTAGAAGAACCTGGTTCTTCTAGGTGTACTTACTACTACTGTTTGCAGAATTATGAGTACATAAAATAAAGAACACGGAAATTTTTACGTGGAAAACACCTGGCTCAAAATGTGAAAAACCCCGACCTACTACTCAGTAGGATTTTCCCAAACTTCCACTAAAATCACTAAGCCAAAACAACATTTACAAAACTCTTGTAAACCTAAGGATTAACTCTAATCCCAGTGTGGCACACAGCCTCAGTTGTTGCGACACCTTCAATTTAACTCTAACTTGAATACTCAAGGTACCTAATACAATTGCTTCTATGAAAGTTGGAAAGGTACAACTTTAAAACACCTACTACAATTGAACTAGAATAAAAGAAAGACACAAAGGAACTGGTTCTTCTATCTTGTTCAAGTAGCTTCTGGAATGCACACTTGAATCTCACATAAATTGCTTGCAAAATTGCCTCGCTCTTATGCTCTCAATTTAGTTTAACTTCTGCATTTGTGCAATACCTGTTAAAGAGAACAAACACTGTTATTTAATGAGTTAGTAATCAGAGTTTGATTGGGACTCAATTGCTGATCTTCTATCGAAGTTGAATCCTTGAACACTACAAACTCCAACCCTATCCTTTATCCGGATTGTGACCTCTTCAATGAGGAAACTTTCTCTCCTCATCCAATATGCAACCGTTTTGATTAGTTTAGGAGATATTGCTACTTGATCACCGAGAGTTATCTCCTTCACGTGTATCTCACATGTCTAGATTGATAAATATTGTGCCTCACATGATGGACCTGGTCCATGACTGAGTTAATTTGTCATTCTTCAAAACTTCACCTGAACTTGGGCCAACAGGCCCGTATGCTAAAGTTATGCGAAAAAGCGGGTACGCTTGCAATTATTTTTGCAAAGCAGGCACAAGCTAAAACGTGACACAAAAAGCGGGTATAGATGCAAATGCCCCGTTCCTCTGTTTCAATTTAGATTATATACCTTTTTTTATTAGTCCGTTCCAAAAAGAATTAAATATTTCTATATTTAAAAATAATTTAACTTTAAGTTTTTCATTTTACTCACTTTATCCTTAATGAGAAGCTTTTGTAGCCGCACAAATATTATGGCCCCACAAAGCTTTTGCCCTTTAAAATTTTAGGACCGCATGTTTCAAAAGTCTTTTCTTTTTTCTTAAATTTTGTGTCAAGTCAAACTACATCATCTAAATTGAAACGAAAGGAGTAGAAATTTTTTGGGATCATTATACAAATAGCTTATTAGATTTACTATTTTTTTACTCAGTATATATAGATTATATAGTGAGCAGTAAGTGTGTGTATATATATATATATATATATATATATCGGTAATATTTAGGTTAAGCAGTATGGCTATTTGAATTAATTCTTCAAGTTATTTTTTCTTTTTCAAATGAAGTAGTGAAATTATGACACGAGGTCGGGTTATCCAATACCCAGGAGGTAAGTAAGGAATTGTTGTACAATCCAACTGTGCAAAATGCCGGCACATACTTAATTTTTATGCAGAGTGAGCTATTCTCACTATCCAAACGTTCTAGCAAAAATTGCACGGGCCGACCAAATAACCTATACCCATTTTTTTAAAAGTTTTAACTTGTACCCACTTTCTAAACAATTTCAGATCTCTTTCTCCTCCTTCTCCTCCTCCTCCTCCTTCGTTTTCTTCTTTTCCTTCTTCTTCTTCTTCTTCTTCTTCTTTCTTTTTCCGGTGACAATGATCGTTTTTTATGACTCATAAAAAGTTGTTGTTTATTTCTTGTAAACTTGTAAGAACAGTACAATGTCAATTTGAAATATATACTGCTTTAAGGACTAGATATCTGCTGATAATGTAAACATGCGTATTCTTATCGTGCGTGCTTATGGACATAGCAATATCAAAGAAAAAACTGAAATTAGTTCCAGTTGCTGCAATTTAATTTTATAAGAAAACCTAAGAATAGTTAAGTTCAGCAAATATAAACAAAAACTTCAGCTTCTAGAATGTTGAAGTTAAGCAAATACAAAATAAACTTCAGCTTCTAGAATGCTGAAGTTCAGCAAATACAAAACAAACTTCAGCTCCTACAATGCTGAAATTCAGCAATTACAAAACAAACTTCAGCTCCTAGAATGCTTCAGCACTTACAAAACAAACTTCAGCTTCAACAATTATAAAATAGAAACTTCAGCCAAAACATGTTGTAGTTTTATTGAATTGAAGTTTCTCATTGCACTATGAACTGAAGTTTGCGTGACTACATTTGCTACTTCAGGCCCGTATGTCCGAAGTTATGTTAAAAGTGGGTACGCTTGTAATTATTTTTACAAAGCAGGTATAAGTTAAAAGGTGACCCAAAAATTAGCTATAGATGCAAATGCTAGCGTCAATTGGTTCTGTGATGGATTATCCTTTTTCTTAGTTTTATATCAGAATTTGTACGAAATTTTATCTTTACACGCAGGAGATATAAATAAGTCATTTCATTTATACAATTAATAAAAGGTTATGTTGAAATATTTCCTCGATTCTGCTGAGTGGTCAAAACACTTAACTCATTATTAATAAACTACTTAGTTCAATTTCTTAAAATAGAGTTTAAAATGATATTTTGTCTTTTATATATCATACTATAAAGTAACCAGCGCTTCGGGCAGTTATGGAGCACTAATGAATTTTAAAATAATTTTCTCACAATTTAATTAAGATAGAAGAGAATTTTTTTATGGATATCCATACAACTAAAAATTCTATGTCTTGCTGATATTACAAATTAATTTTTTCTTATTAGAATTAGAGCTTAGTGACCTGATTTCATCACAAAAATATCTTTGAAAATGAAGGGGAAAACAGAAAAGAATTTTAAAGGAAAATTTTCAGCTTTATGTAGTGGTCCTAATGCGCGATTCTCTAAGTGTACTATATAAATGTAGGTATTTATATTATTTCTCTTATTAGATGGTAAAAGCACAGAGTATTAACCCTTAGCTTAATACTCCTTTGGACTATGTTTTTCAATTCTTAGTCACAAATAAATAATCTTCCTCTATGATTAAAAAAAAGGGAAAACCACTATAAACAGAGTTGCAGAGTTACAAATTCTTTCACAAGGATTCAAACAATTTTTTTCTCCTCCTTCTTTCCCATATGTTTTTGCTTTTTTTTTCTCCGCTCATCTGAAACAAAAACAAAAATCACATCATTTTAGAATTTTACAACACCGAATGCGGATGACATTTTGATAATCGCATGATTAAGTTTGTTTGACATATTTTACCATCTTTTATCTTAACCTTGATCTCCTCAACCTTGGCAGAGGTACAATGTTGTTATTGTTGTATCCATAAATTGTTGATAACCAAAACTCATCATTTGATTGTTTTGCTCCTACTCTTCCTTATTGATATGACCTGAGTGAGAGCTGTGCATACGGGAGTAGTACTTTAAGATATAGTAGTAGTACAGGAATAAAGTTAGTTATAATAGTTACTAAGTCCTACACGTTACAGTTTATTCCTTGTCTTATTTACATTTCAGTCCACTAGTTATTTACTTTACAGTTTAGCCCTAAGCTAAGAGAGCCTTGTAATAGATGAAGTTGTACACTGTTCTATTGAATTTTTATGAAAGATATCTCTTAGCTTAGCTTCTGCAATTTTCTATTTCTTCTTCTCAAAACCACACCAGTGGTATCAGAGCACTTTCCGCTCTGTGGGATACACGATGTCGGGAGAAATCAAGGAGGTACTCAATTGATTAGATCGAGTAGCCATTAAAGTGGCGTATGTCAATTTGAGGCAGAACCAGTAGGAATCTGCCAACGAGAAGGCGTTTCGCGAGCTCACGGAAATCCTTACTGCTGGTAGCAACTTGGATCGAGGGAAGGAAACATGTTTTGCTGTGTCCAATAGAGAGGAGCAGTATTCATCAACGGATGGGTCCTTCGAAATTTTGGGCATTGATGATCCTATTTCTTTTCCTCCTTTAAATTCCAATTTCAGATGGAATAGGCCCATGCCGCTGCAATTACTCATGAATCGGAACCCTAGCTCCAGTCAAATTTCCCCATCGTTAACCTTGCCTACTCCTGCTTCACTTCACGCACCTATTTTCTAACCAATAAACACTTCTCCTTCAGCTGCACCTCCCAATTCGACCAAGTCTATACACTCCTATCTACACCTAGTTCAGCCTTTCAATTCCACCCTCTCTCTGCCCCTAATTCTCAGCACCTTACTCAGACTATGGGAACCAATGGCCAGATCTCTTGCTTTATTCCCTATTCCATTACTAACCTAGTACACATACCCATGTCCCTGCACCAACGACCCACAAACCAATTACACCCACCTTAGATCCCACACCAGTTTACTCAAAACCAATTTACTCCAGGCCATGAATATTACTACACTGGATGGAACCATCAGCAACCACGCTCTATTCTGAGACAATACAGGATTGGGTTTCCAAGGTTTGGATTAAAAGGGTTCCAAGATTGGTGGTATCAAATAGAATAATTTTTTTCAATAGACAAGGTGCCCCATTACGAAAAGGTAAGGGTGACTTCTATGCACTTAGATGACCTAGCACTTCAATGGCATAGGGCTTACATGAGGGGAAGGGCTCATTTGCAACTCCCTTACCCAAGCTGGGAGGAGTATATTTGGGCCTTATCCGACATGTTTGTGTTGAATTTGATAACCCTATGAGTGAATTGGTGAAGCTCAAACAAACAGGAGGAGTGGTAGAGTTTCAGGAAGCTTTTGACAGAGCGATGACTAGGCTCAATTTGGAACCTGGTTATGCTGTGAGTTTATTTTTAGAAGGGCTTAAACTTGAATTAGGAGATGTAGTAAGGATTTTGAAGCATTATTCCTTACCCCAAGCTTATCATCTGGCTAGGCTCCAGGAATCCATATTTGCTAAATAGTCTAAAGCTCTGAAACAAGCCATTCTACACTCTAATCCCAGACCAAACCAGTTTATGCACTCCCATAAACCCTCAACTTCACCTGCTTACCATCTACCCAAACTAACCCAACCAGTGGAAGCTGATAAGTTTAAAAGAAAAAGGTTAACTCAGGCTGAACTGAATGAATAAAGGGCTTAAGTACTGTGCTTCCTATGTGATGAAAAGTTTCATCCCGGACACGTTTGCAAGAACAAAACATAGGTGTACATGCTGGAATAAGTGGAGGAGGTAGAACTCATCGAATGATTGGGGGAAGGCTCATCTAGTGAGGAGGAAACTGCTGAAACTTGTGAGATTTATATCCATCCTCTGCAGGGCACTCAAGGGTATCAAACAATTAGACTTATGGGGTACTCTCACAGGAAACCTTTGAATATATTGATTGATAGTGGATCTACCCAAAACTTCATGGATAGTGGATTGGTTACTAGGATGGGATGGAGAGTCGACCCTTGCAAGGTGTTGGATGTTAATCTTGCTAATGGAAATTCAGTGCCTATCTCTGGAATGTGCAAAGGGCTGGAATGGTTGCTGCACAACACAGTCTTTAGAGCTGATTTCTTGCTGCTTCCAGTGGGCACTTGTGACATGGTTTTGGGGGTTCAATGGCTCAGTACCTTAGGGGCATTGTGTTCAATTTCAAACAGCTAACCATGCAGTTTAACTATGAAGGGAAACTGTTTGCATTACAAGGAATTACACCTAAGCTTAAAATAATGAAATTCTCTTCCCTTCACAAGTCTACTGGAGACAATGTTCAGCTATTTATGATCAGAGTTTCTTCTTCACGAGAAGAGTAGGAGAAATAGATAGGGACAGAACCCCTCGAGATTCAACAAGTGTTGCAGGAATATGAACCAGTGTTTCAAGAGCCTACAGAGCTACCACCACTTAGAGAGTGTTTCAATCACCATATTCTTTTGAAAGAGGGGGCTGAACCAGTCAACTCAAGACCTTATAGGTATTCTCCAGTTCAGAAAGATGTAATTGAGAAAATGGTTAAGGAACTGAAGTCTCAAGGACTGATTCAAAACAGTTGTAGTCTTTTTGCATCCCTTGTGGTTTTAGTGGGAAAGAAAGATGGCAACTGGAGGCTTTGTGCGGATTACAGGGCACTTAATTAGATCACCATCAAGGATAAGTACCCCATTCCTATCATTGAAGAGTTGTTGGATGAACTAGGTGGTTCCCAAGTGTATTCTAAAATAGACCTTTGATCTGGGTATCACCAAATAAGAATGGCACCAGAGGATATTCATAAAACTACTTTCAGAACACACTCAGGCCATTATGAGTACCTAGTCATGTCCTTTGGACTGACTAATGCCCCTTCTAGCTTCCAAGGGTTGATGAATCATGTGTTTCAGGAACATCTCAGAAAGTTTATATTGGTCTTTTTTGATGACATCCCGATTTTTAGCAAGAGCTTGGAAGATCATGTTGAGCATTTACAGATAACTTTCAGCCTTCTAATGCAGCACCGGCTCTATGCTAGGAGGAACAAGTGTCAGTTTGTTATGGCTAGTGTGGAGTATTTAGGCCATTTCATCTCTGCCAAGGGAGTGGCTACTAATCATAAGAAAATTCAAGTTGTTCAAATGTGTCCTACACATACTATTGTTAAGCAATTGAGGGGGTTCCTTGGTCTAGCAGGCTACTATAGGAGATTTATCAGAGGTTATGGGCACATAAGCAAACCATTGACAGATTTGCTTAACAAGGACCATTTCAAGTGAACTGACCAGGACACTGCAACATTTGAAAATCTCAAGATGGCTCTAACTATTGCACCTGTTTTGGCTTTACCTGATTTCAACTCCTTATTTATAGTGGAAACAGATGCATGTGATGTGGGAATTGGAGTTGTCATTATGCAGTCAGGACAAATCCTACTTGAGTAAAGGTTTATCCACATAACACCAAGCTATGTCTGTATATGACGAGGAGTTACTGGCCTTGGTCATGGCTGTCACCAAGTAGGGACAATATTTGATAGACAGGCACTTTATAGTCAAGACTGATCAGAAGGCCCTTAAATTTCTGTTGGATCAAAATCTTCATATTGGAGCTCAACTTAAGTGGATTACTAAATTGATGCAATTTGATTTTGAGATACAATACAAAAAGGGGAAGGAGAATAAGGCTGCTAATGCCCTGTCTAGGCTTTCAGCAGCTGAGTTGGCAACTCTGATCCTATCTCCTATGAGAACTGATTTGTTGCAAACTATCAAGGACAGTTGGTTGATGTAGGAATACCCCTTGAGTCTGAGTCAAAGTTTGCACAAGTTCATCAGCATACACTTCTTTCTCACTTAAGAGAGCCATCAACTCTCTGATGTCTTCACTAGCCTTGGAAAGTTGCTCGGAAAAAGATGTTTCGAGGAGATTCTTGTCTTTGCCAGCTTGGTTTGAGGAAGCTTTTTCAACCGCAAACTCTAAAGTTAAAACCTTTAACTGCTGCTCTAAGGTGCACTGACTCTCTTCTATCACTTCCATGTCAATCTGGAGGCTTTCATATTGTTCTCTCCAGTTGTCCGCTTCAATTTGGTAGTCGTGCATTAAATTCTCCATGTGGGAAATCCTCTTCATCATTTCTGTACCAACGAGGTTGATCTAAGAAAAAATAGGAAGGGTAAAGACCTTAATAGAAGAAAGGAAAAATAAAGCAATTCATCCAAGTCAAAGAGTTGTGACTCTCAAGCTTGGCTCTCTCGATTGGACCAATCAGGGGTTTCAACCACACATCAGCCCGACCTGATTTTCTCAAAAGATTACCATCGGCAGGAACCTCGATGATAACATGTTTCATAGATACACTTCCACTTGAGGAACCAACCTCAGTGTGATGAACAGTTGTAGAAGGAAATGTGGAAGGAGTCAAAATAGCCTGGGGCGGAGCAGCAACATCAACAATCACGACTGGCAAAGAAGATATCACAAGAGCAGACATGGAAAATGAGGCAAGGGGCACTTCATTAGAAATTGGACCCAAACTTTCATTATCAAACCCACGAACAAAAAGTTGATCAGCAGAATCACGAGCAGCCGCAGGAGTATCGTCATCGGAAATCACCAAGGTGTCTTTAACAGGCTCGGTTAGAGGAACAGAACGAGGGGGAGATGCTTCATCATCTGAAATAATGCGTCTTCTAGCTCGTGGCCTTCTTATCAAAGAACCCCCGTCTTGTTCTTCTTATTCATCAGAGTCTTGGTCGGCAGAAGCTTTCCTTTTCGATGAAGAACCCAAAATTATTTTTTGGGCTCTTTCCAAAGAAATTCTGGAAGCTAAGACGGCCTCAGCACTTATTCCTCGAATGGAAAATCCTGACAAAAAGAAGGATCAAAATAATTTCTAAGGAAAGAAGTGAATGGAAATACAAAGGATATAAGGAAAAAAGCACTTACCGTGAGTTTTCACTTTCTAACCAAACCGATAAGAAATGTTTTTCTAGGATCTACCTTCCATCAGAGCAACACTTAACAACTTTTCTACCCAACCATGGAAATTGGGAATCTCATCAACAATTCTCATGGTTTCTAAAAAAAGGGAAGTTAAAATGGTAACCATCAAAATTGAGACAAATGGTATGGAAAAGCTACAAAAAAAATCACGTGAAAATTTTCATTTCTCAGGGAATGGAACATTTTCTTTACTCACTAAACCAACAGTGGGGGGCAGCAACAAACCTGGCGTACCTGCCACGGTCCTTATCGTGCTCTAGGCTAACCAGAACTTTTTTGCTTCTTGCTGTGAGCACGTGATTTTTGCCCTACATGAAAATAACTCCTAAAAATAGACCAAAATAATTTTAATTGATTTTTAGGTGTTTTTCTTCTTTTAGTTGCATTTCATGCATTTTTAATATTTTTAAAATGATAGAAAAACCATAAAAAGTATCACATTTTAATTTCATACCACCTTAAGTTTAATTTGCATTGAATTAATTGTGTTATTAGTCAAAAAATATTTATTTTTACATAGTTAGATAATTAGCTTAATTTTACAATTTGAATTGACTTAGGAATTTAACTTAGGTTTTAATTAATTAAAGAAAGAAAAGAAAACAAAACGAGAAAGGGAATTGAAAAAGCTTGGTCTTAAATTTGAATTGGGCCACACATTTTAGAAGCCCAAGTTTTCCCCAACCCAACCCAAACCGCGTCGACCCGACCCGACCCAACCCAATACCCAACCCTAGACCTAAAGCCTTAAACCTAGATTATATAATACACAAAAGGAGGGATGAATTAAAGGGGGAGCTGCGCCTACAATTGGAAAGGGGGATACAAAATAACGCCTGGAAAAAACAGAGCAGCCACAATACTGGAGACCCCCGCCCCCCCATCGTCGCCTCCCGGCTAAAATCCATCGTCTTCAGGGAATCGAGTAGTAGTGGCACTTGAGCAGAAAACCAATGGCCACTGTTTCTTCTTCTTCTTTTTCTGTCACTGCTCAGCACGCACACACATACACAATCAGAAAATTAAAGAAAAATCAGAACTAGGAGGGGCGGACGAAGGAGACGAGCACTACATAAACAGTGCTAGTTTTTTCGCTTCTAATCTCAAACATCTACTACCAAATGGGGCTTGATTGAGTCGACTTCGTCGTGATTTGACGCTCATTGTTCGAGTTTTCCGGTCGAGGTGTCTGTTGCAGCCGAGTTCGAGGAGGTTCGGTTGAGTCTCTGTTGAGGTCTTGTACGCATTTTGTTGGTGTTTTAGCCGCAAAAATAGTCGAGGAATCAAAGCTCCGATGCATCTATAAAAGGTTCATTTGTTCCTATCTCATCTTATGACAATATCTTGATGAATGTTGTTGATGGATCCTTACTTCTTTATTAACGTGATTTCACGTGTGATTTTACTTTGTTTATCACTTTTTGGTGTTATTGGGTCATTGATGTTGAGCTGTTAAGATGACTGATCAGATTTCTATGGATGGCCACTAAAATAGATCTTGTGTAAATGTGCAAATCATTTTCCTGAAGTCTGTTAGAGACTTGGCTCATTAATCTATTTCTTAAATTGCTTGAAAATTGGAAAACATATGGGTTATTTCTGTTTATTCTGTTGAAATGGATGATTTGTCCGGCTCTAGGATTGTTTGAACGAGATTCTGTGGTTTGAGTGTTATCAGTGATTCTAACCGACTATCTTCCATTATTGAGCCTATCATTGTATAATGTTGTTCCAAACATGGACTTTAAAGTTAAAAGGGATGCATTCACTCCAAAACTAGCTTCTGTATTTCCGTATGCCTATGATTCAGCATATACACATAGTCTTCTTGAGTAAACAGTTCATGTGGATTTTGAAATGGTTGCATTCACAATTTTTAATTTAACCAGCACTTTCATGTCATTGGTTTGGATGACAAGAATGGCTTATTCTGCTGAAAACAAACTATAATTTGTTCTACTAGAACTCTATTGGGTTGGTTTAACGAGAATTAAGATGGAATACTTAAAGCTTGAAATTGGATCGCAATTGTTTGCGTGTTTCTTTGGCTGTATTGGGTCGCGATGTAGTGTTGGGTGCGAAAATCAGATCGTGAGTTTGAATATTCATAGTTCATTTAGTTGAGTGCTTTTCCTTTAAAATTTGAGGCGTGCCATTTAGAAAATTTTTATGGCCCTCGCAAAGTTGCACACGCGTAATTGCTTTAGGCGCGTTAGTTTAATAATATTACCTTCCTAAAATCGGGGGCACATTTATGTGACCCAAATCCAAATCCCAACGAAGTTGAAATGTGTCAAAAATTACGGGTGCATTTATGCGACGTGGTTCGAGACGTGTTTTCACGATGTTGCAATTCTCTTTAAAATAATAAATCAAAGTGGTTCAAAGTTAAAAAGCACATAGATTGAAACATGTACTAAAATCAAATAAATAAGCCAAATATGACAATTAAGCAACTGTGCTAGAACCACGGAACCCGGAAATACCTAACACCTTCTCCCAGGTTAACAGAATTCCTTACTCGGATTTCTGGTTCGCGGACTGTTAAACAGAGTCATATTTTCCTCGATTCGGGATTCAACCGGTGACTTGGGACACCATAAATCTCCCAAGTGGCGACTTTGAATTTTTAATAATAATCTCATTTCGATTGTCCTTTAATTGAAAAAAATCCCTTTACTAAAGTAAAATTTCCTTGACGGAAGAGTTTGGGAGAATAGAGATGAATTAAATGGAAGAAAGTAAAAGGCATGCCATCCATGTTGGCCAAATGCCTCAAACAAGCAACAGCCTCCACACGATAGGGCTAATTTATCCTAAGCAAACATCGAAAAAGCGACAGAATTCGATGATAACAGGGTCAATAGGAGGCTTGAAATTCAACGTGAAAGGATATGTATATACTAAAGAAAACCCAGTCAAATAAGAAGCGATTCTTTGGTTTGCATTGGGGATTATAATAGGGAAATCATGACTCCAATGTCAATCTCTACGGACCACAGAAATCAAACCTTCAGTGATCTGAGTCGTATAAATGTCAGCACGCTCTAATGAAGACATAGAAGAAACTTGGTTTCTGATGGACTCTCTATCATTGTAAAAAGATAGCTCAGCGGGAACAATCTCATCTACCAAAGGTTCATGAAGAGGTTCAGTGGGTTCTTTACCTTTAGATGAAGACCTTGGAGAAAGAGAACCTCTGGTTCTAGAAGGTGGAGGAGAACTCGTTGAAAGAAGAGAAGGGCCTCGTGAAGATGAAGATCCTAAACTACGAAGTCTACCTCCTCTCGTACTTCTAACAGGAGCAAGAGGAAGGTTATCAACGATGGGGACTCTCCTAGGTTTAGGATTTGAAGAAGACATAGTAGTACGAGGAAGTAGAAAACAAGAATTGAATATTCTAAACCTTTTGTGAGAAAGACAAAGGTGAAAAATTATATTTATACTCAGAAGCAATCGTCAAAGGAAAAGGTGCAATGATGAAAACATTATGATGAGAGTTATCGTTTCGTAATTGGTGAAGCCGTAAAAAGCCTTAAAAGCCGCAGAAAAGTTGTAGATAATACGAAGAGATGCCACGTGTTACGGACATTAAATGGAAGTGACAAATGAAGCGTCAGTTCTAGAGAAGAATTAATGACGGCAAACATTCCCGCTTTAATGAGATCCACTTCCCAAATATTCTATTGATGAATAAATGGCAAGTGGGGGGACTATCTATATTGGAAAAATTAAGTTCATATATAGAACTAATTGTAAGGTGACGCGTCATGACACGTGGACTGGTCAAAAGATGATAGTTGGCAAAGAATAGGCACGGGCAGAAATTCAAGAAAAACAGGAAAGATAGGTGTTCTAACCTCTTTATGTTCGAAGGTCTTATTAAGAGAATGAATCTGATAGCAAAAAAGGGTACGGATACGCATTGTTAGTATTAATAGTCATTAAATGCGAAAAATGTTAGGGAATCCGTATTGAATCAAATATGATTACCAATTATAACTTTATATTAAATGTCATTAATTGTCAATAATGACTCTATTTTTTATTTTTTTCAGGTGCGTTAGGGCATTGTTTGTAAATAACTCTGTTTGACTAGTCAACGCCACCAAAGACCGGGTAAGGGCTTAAATTACCTCAAAGAAAAGGTGTTAGCCACTCTTCGAGGTCCACAACTGTGGGTCCCGACCAAACTTTAGACTATGTGGATTATATAATAAAGCTAGGCGATCAAATAAATAGAAGGGAAGTTCAGGGGTTGTAAAGTCTTATTAAAACATATGAGAATGGGTACAAGTCTTATTGACTACAAGGATGCATCTACATTGATCTATATTCAACGACTAAATATAGATAACAAATACATAGATGGAAAGCGGAAGGGGTCCTAAGTTTATTATCCTAAAGGATCACCCCGTGCAACATAAATAATACTTCGCAACTCCCTTTAGCAGGGGTTGCTCATATTATTTAGTGGGCACACACCATAATCTCCTACTACCAGATTATGGCACCTCGGCGAGGTTAGTTATGATACTTGTTGAGTACATGAGGTTGGTTGTAATTACACTACATTTTGCACTTAATTGTGGAGATCTAGGTGTTGGACCAAGCCACCAATAGCTGAGGTTTGTTGCTGAGTTATATTTGGAGGGACGAGGTAAAGCTACATCTCGACCGCAGTCTTGGCGTCTCTTTTCGCTTTTGTACTGTTATCTTTCATTCGAACAATATTGTTATTGGTATTTCAGACTTGTATTTCGGTTTTAGAGCTCATGACTATGTATTTACTAGTGGGGATTTATTATGTATGTCACACCTCCTTTTTTTCGTTACTACACCCCGTGAAGGGATATAATAAAGGAGTTTTTTCACTTAAAGGACAATCGAACGGGATTCATTATTTATTAAAATTCAGAGTCGCCACTTGTGAGATTAATGGTTTCCCAAGTCACCAATTGAATCCCGAATCGAGGAAAAATATGACTCTGTTAACAGTCCGCGAATCAGAAATCCGAGTAAGGAATTCTGTTAACCCGGGAGAAGGTGTTAGGCATTCCCGGATTCCGTGGTTCTAGCACGGTCGCTCAACTGTTGTATTTGTTTTTATCTGATTTTCATATATATTCCATTTTTATGTGCCTTTATTGATAATCCGCTTTTATTATTGTATTTTTATAAGAATTGCAACGTCGTGAAAATGTATCTCGAACCACGCCGCACCAGTGCGCCCGTGGCTTTTGACACATTTCGACTTCGTTGAGATTTGGATTTGGGTCACATAAATGTGCACCCGTATTTAGGAAGGTAATATTATTAACATGCGCGCCTAAAGCAACTACGCGTTTATTATTCGGGGAAGACCGTGAAATTTGCTAAACGGCCCTCCCAAATTCTAATTGTTTCAATAACTAATTGTTGAGGGCCCCGCAATTTGTAGTTTACTCGGCGAGGCTCGTCTCATTATTTTATTAAAAGGCCGACCTAAAAGTGACTACAATTTTCTATTTTTTGGTTTTTGTCCTAGTAATAAAAGGAAAAATCCTAGTTAAAACCCACAGATCCCAGCTCCCAAAAGCCACAAACGCTGGGCCTAGAGTTAGCCCAAATCGGACAAATGGGCCCAGCCAAGGGGATCATAGGATCGAATCCCGGGGTTACAAGTCAACAATTGCTTAAACACTCACATACTTAAATCATTCCAACTCTTCGGATTGTTTACCAAACAGCAGTATAGTTCAACAATGGATACTGATTAAATTAGGGATGATTAAGTGATCAGGGCATTATTTACATGTGTTAATCAAATCAAGATACCAATTAACTAGAATGAATACTCGTTCCTTGATTTTTATTTGAACTCCAATGTTAAATTGATGGCAATGATTCAAGTGCTACACTAAGTCATTGAAATGGAAAATAGGGATTCAACTTATGCTACACTAGGTTATCATTACAAAATTTGAATTCAAACTCCAATTTTAAACACCTGATTTTGCTTAAGCGTGTACCTTATTCAATATCTACTGGACATATGAAGCGTCAATAAAACTGCATGAAGGTGCTAATTACTTACATACCCAGTTATTCAAACTTCTACTTAATCTAATTTACGTAATTCGAAATCAACTGGAAACTTCATGAAAAGTTAAATTCCAATTCAAACATACTATGAATACTTAAGCAATTATAATTTATCAAGGAACAGTCCAAATCAATGCTTAATGTTTTAGTGTAACTCCAGATGAATCACATATTTCAAACAGTCTACAAGTTAAAACAAACAGTCCATAATAGTCCATTACAAACCTAAATCGTTCAAGTCAATACCAAACAGAAATTAAATGATTCGATAATCAACTTAATACTTCATCATTTAGCCTCCAAATCAGAAAGTTTACATGGATCCTTCATAGTTCAAACGAGGACAAGGAAAATACCTGGAAATTAAAATGTAAATAGCAAAGGAAATGTCAGCAACAGCCAAGAACAGATAGCAATATAACACAGCAGTAGATGTCAATATTGAGCTTCAACAGAACAATAAAATCACAGCCAAATCCCAGGATCAACTCGTTCAAATTGTTATCAGAAATAACCAGAATCAAACTTAATTAAACCTCCAAACAGACTCGAAATAGAATCAATCAACACTGCTGAACTTCCACCAGTAGAAATCAGATCAGTGAACTCGAAGCCTAAGAAGGAATTCTAATGTAACAGTGATTTTTAGTTTTTCAGAGATTTTTTTATTGTTTTTGGGGAGTTTTGAAGATCTAAATTTCAAATTTTGAAATCTGAAATTGAAATTGAAAGAGGAAGTTTTTTGGGGGGGAAATTTCAGGCTCTAAACTTGTTTTCTAAGGCATTGGGGTGCCTTTTATAGGCACAAATTGGGGCAGAATATTCTAGAAGTTCCTCACCCTTTTTCTCTTTTCTAATTTTCATATTTCTCTTATTTAACCCTTTATTTTTAACATATTATTCAAGTTACTGCACTTCAAATGCAGAAACTTACACTAAGACCCAAATTTGGAATGTTCTAGAAGGTTCTACCTTCATCTACCCTATTTCCATGCCCTTGTGAATGCCTATAGTACCCTTATTTACATCTTACAATTACTAATTCTAATGAATCTGCCATTTTCCTACGCCCAAATTACCCCTGTTACCCCTCAAAATTACTGCCAGACCTACCCTTGACCCCCTGAACTTACTATCCTATGTTTTGTTTCCATTTACCTAATTAACCAATATCACTCATAACCAAATCAGCTAAGCTAACCAATACAAACTAATTGAAGCTAAATATGGAACTAAAGCAGTA
>MU783702.1:93649-121891 GCA_026770625.1 Nicotiana glauca
ATTTCTCTTATTTAACCCTTTATTTTTAACTTGTTATTCAAGTTACTGCACTTCAAATGCAGAAACTTACACTAAGACCCTAATTTGGAATGTTCTAGAAGGTTCTACCTTCATCTACCCTATTCCCATGCCCTTGTGAATGCCTATAGTACCCTTATTTACATCTTACAATTACTCATTCTAATGAATCTGTCATTTTCCTATGCCCAAATTACCCCTATTACCCCTCAAAATTACTGCCAGACCTACCTTTGACCCCCTGAACTTACTATCCTATGTTTTATTTCCATTTACCTAATTAACCAATATCACTCATAACCAAATCAGCTAAGATAACCAATACAAACTAATTGAAGCTAAATATGGAACTAAAGCAGTACTAATTATTTACTAAACACTAATGATCAGATTAGACTAGACCAAACCAAAATAAAACTGATTAAGGAAGAAATAAAATGATTTAACCAAGAACTAAACTACTAATCCAAACTGACGTCAGAAAATTAAAACAAACTATTCATACCCATTGAATTCAATCTCAAACAAACCTCCAAGTCTACTTTTATGTGAAAGGATAAACCTAATTAAACTAACTGCCAACTAAAGATCGTCAGATTATTATTGAATTTAAAACAACACAAACACTGATCAAGAGGAAATTAAAAACATGCATGACTGATTAACCTAATTTTTAGCAAGTAAAACAAAAAAAAAATGAAAACAACAAACAAAAATCATAAAAGAACAAATGAAATTAAAGGGGAAAAGGTGACTTACTAGCATAGAACTCCGGCTGACCAAAACTTCGGAATCCTTCCAGGATTCATGATCCGTAACATCCCAAATGGTGTGTTTTCCAAAGAAAACACGCTATTTGGGATACTACGATCAGGAATCCCCAAGGATTGGGTTAGGTTTTTTGGCCGACGATTTCCAGCAAGATTCGACGGACAAGCTTGGTAGATTAGGATAGAGTAGGGGAAGAGGAGTTCATGGTATGAATTTGGGGATTTTTGGCATACTTCGAGTCTTGGCCGGAAAACTTCGATTTGATATTCGAAGCTTTCCGGCAAGATTCGAAGGAAACCACCAGGAGGAATGGGAAGAGGGTCTCATGGGGAAGCTGGGGTGTTATTTTGGCGGAGGTTTGTAGTGGCGCCGCCATTGGGATTTGAGGGCGGCGGCTAGGGTTCATCGATTTTAAATCAAAATTTGAATGTTGTGAGGTTGATTTGAAGAAAAAGAGAGGTAGAATTGAAATGAGGAGAAGAAGGCGGTGTTAGGGTGTGACTTTGGTGATTGTTGGCGTCGGCGTTCGCAGGCAGCGGCTCCACCGGTGGAGGTGTTAGAGAGGAAATGGGTACGAGGAAGAAGACCCTATGTCTCTAGGGTTTGCTGGATTTCGGACAGCCTTATGTTAATGCATATACCATCGTGAGCCGTTGGATGAAGGTGAATGAATGGCCACGATTACCTTTTAATTTTTAAACACAAAATGACATAGTTTGGCCACGATACTACATCGTTTCATTTGCCTTTTGGACTGATGCTGGACCGGGTGAGGATTGGGCCTGGGCGTGGGTAATTTCACTTGGGCTGATCCAATTTGGCCCAACATTGGGTCTTCAATTAAGACCACCATTCTTTTTATTGTTTTTTCTTTTATTTCTTATTATTTATATTTGTATTTTATTTTATATTGTATTTTCTGAATAAAACTTTAAACTAAACTAATTAATGGCCTAAAATTACTTTTAAAACTATTTTGTAACAATTTTCGATTAAAGCAATAAAATGAACTATTTTTTATTTTTCTTTAAATTGTTCTAAAATGAATTAACACTTACTTAATACTAAAATTATGAAATTATATCCCTAAACGCAAATGCATATTTTGTATTTTTATATGAATTATCATGCAACCAATTTAACACAAAAATGCAACACATATCAACAAAAATTGTAAAAATCAAGAAAATCATTTTGTTTGGATTTTTTAGGAATAATTTGCTTGGGGAAAAAATCACGTGCTCACAATGTATTGACGTTATTGTTTAACCAATAATTGGGATTTTGGCCAAAACTTATTTTAGAAGAATTCGGCTACTGATAATCAAGTAGAAATAAGAATAGTCGATAAATAACAGCTGAATATAAAGAAAAGTAAATCAATATAGTCCAATAGTATTTCATAGTCTTACAAATGATCAGCCTTCTCCTTTTATAACTATCTCTAGGTAGTACGTTTTAACAACAACAACAACAACAACTATCCAGTATAGTCCCACAAATTGGGGTCTGGGGAGGGTAATACGTACACAGGCCTTACCCCTACCCGAAAGGGCAGAGAGGCTGTTTAGGTGGCGACTCTTCTTTTTTAATACCTCATTTAAAAGAATTATCACATATTGAAACTCGCTTTCGCGAGAAAACGATATCAGATTTCAAAGAAGACAGACATGCATGAGGGATTGAGAGATAAGGTTATCTGCAAAATCTCCATTGTTATTCACGATTGGAGAAGAGAGAAATTTAGCTTACAAACAAAGCTCTGCTAACTACCTATATACAGACATTAACTAACTCTTATTAGTTAAGTTAGATACTAACTTCTAATTTGTACACTTTAACCAATAAATTTTCTACCTAATACAAAATACTATCCTAGCTCAATACTCCCCCTCAAGCTGGAGGGTAGAAAAATATTCTTCACTTCAAGCTTGCAAAGCAAATGCTGGTGTTGTGTTCTTCCTAGCCCCTTAGTCAACATGTCTGCTATTTGCTCTTCAGTATTCACATGTATTGTCTTGATGATACCAGCCTTTATCTTCTCTCTAATAAAATGGCAATCGATATCAATATGCTTCGTACGTTCATGAAAGATAGGATTTGCTGTGATTTGGATTGCTGCCTTGCTATCACAGAATAGAGCCACAGGCAGTTGTAACTTTACATCCAATTCACAAAGCAGACCAATGAGCCACACAATTTCTGCTGCAGTAGAGGTCATTCTTCTAAACTCAGCTTCAGCTGAACTTCTTGCCATTGTGTCTTGCTTCTTTGATTTCCAGGAAATCAAGGCATTGTCAAAGAACACACAGTAGCCAGTGACTGATCTTCTAGTTTGGAGGCATGCTTCCCAATCAGCATCACAGTATGCCTTTAGTGTCCCATCACCTGATGATGGTAACAAAAGTCCCTGCCCTGGTACATTTTTAACATATTTGACAACTCTTTTTGCTGCCTCTAAATGACATTGTTTGGGAGAATGCATGTACTGACTTAATGTTTGTACAACAAATGATATATCTGGCCTAGTCATTGTTAAGTACAATAGACTTCCCACTAATCTTTGATATTCACCAGCATCCTTCAAGAGAGGGTCTTGAACATTGTCATCAGAAGAAGAAGTTAACCTGTCAAAATCAACAGAGGTCAATTTCTGGTTTACTTCTAATGGTGTGCTAGAGGGTTTGATTACAACTAATCCAAGTTCTGAAATTAGCTCTAATGCATATTTACGTTGGCTCATGTATATCCCCTTTTAGATCTAGCAAATTGAATCCCAAGGAAAAATTTAAATTCTCCAAGGTCCTTCATTCTAAAACAAGGCTGCAGCTTGGCCCTTGTCCTGCTAATTTCTGTAATGTTGTTCCCAGTGACTATCAAATCATCCACATAAATAAGCACTAGAACAAGAGATGTGTCAGTTTTCTTAGTAAATAGAGAGTGACCATAGTTGCTTTGAGAGAACCCCATGGTCTGTAGTGCCTCATATAGCATGATATTCCATTTTCGGGATGCTTGTTTAAGCCCATATAAGGACTTATACAGCCTGTAGACAAGGTACTCCCCTTGCTTGACAATGACCTTAGAGAAACCAGGAGGAACAAGCATATAAACTTCTTCAACTAAGTCACCTTGCAAGAAGGCATTATGAACATCTATCTAATAGAGGGGCCAACCAAAGGAAGCTGTTATTGCCATAACTGATCTGACTGTCACCATTTTAGCAATAGGTGAGAAAGTGTCAGTGTAGTCAAGGCCCTCCTTTTGTATGTAGCCCTTTGCTACAAGTCGAGCTTTGTATCTCTCGATCTCTCCTAAAGCATGATACTTAATTTTAAACACCCACTTGCACCCTATAGGTTGTTTCCCAGATGGTAAGGGCACTAAGCTCCAAGTTTGATTATCTTCCAAGGCTTGGATTTCTTGTTGTATGGCTTCAACCTACTTAGGGTCCTTAGCAGCTTCAGCAAAAGTTTTTGGTTCTGTTTCAGAAGAGTAAGCAGCTAAGCATTTTGAATAGTGAGGTTTCAAATGGAGATAGCTGACAGAGTTGGAAATGGGATAGACATTCTTTCAGTGACCTACATAGTCCTGCATCCAAATAGGAGGTCTAGAAGTTCTAGAGCTTTTGCGAGGTTTAAAATTGTCTTCATGTTGAGGTAATGTTGTTGGTGAGTGCATAATAGAGTCAGTAGTAGATAGTGTATGAGAATCCATACTATGTAGTGTAGGAGAGGTAGCATCAATAGGGCTATTGAGTGACATGTCCTCTTGTATATTTGGAGGTGGTGGATCTATAGGCATTACATCAACTAAAGGGTCATCATTTGGAAAAATATTTGTTGGAGATAGAGCATCAAGTCAGTAACAGGTGTATTATGATCTTGATCCGTGAATGGAATAGTTGAGTTTGAACTGGATTCACCTGGCTGATGTACAAAAGGGAAACTGTCTTCCTGGAAAACAACATCCCTGCTGACAAAAACTACTCGATTAGTTAGATCAAATAGTTTATAACCTTTCTGAGTTAAGGACTAACCCAAGAATACTGCAGGAATAGCCCTGGCAGAAAACTTGCCCCTCTTCTTCAAGTTTGCAGCATAACAAAGGCATCCAAACACCCTAAGATTATCCAGTGATGGGACCTTATTAAACACTAGCTCAAATGGACATTTTCCACCTAATATTCTAGAGGGAATTCTATTGATCAGATACAGTGCAGTCATAATACACTCTCCCCAAAACCTTAAAGGTAAATTAGCTTGGAACCTTAAGGATCTGGCAGTGTCTAGTATATATCTATGTCTTCTTTCCACTACCTCATTCTGTTGAGGGGTATATGGACATGTACTTTGATGAGTAATACCCTCTGCACCAAGTAACTCCTTGAGCTGGTTGTTGAAAAATTCTCCTCAATTATCTATTCTGAGAGTTTTGACAGTGGAAGAAAATTTTGTTTTAATCAAAGCAATGAAGAATTTCAATACCACAATCGATTCATCCTTAGAATTCATGAGGCACACCCATGTGAATCTGCTGAAATCATCTACAAGAGTTAAGAAATATTGTTTGCCATCATGAGTAGGCACTCTAAAAGGTCCCCACACATCTGCATGTATAAGATCACCCAATGCATAACTCTTTGTAATGCTATCTGGGAAAGGTAAACGAGTTTGTTTAGCCAAAGGGCATACAAAACATGAATCATTACAGTCAACAAGCTTTGTGTTTCCAAACATATGCATTATTTTCATAGTTTTCATTGGTACATGTCCTAATCGTTTATGCATAAAGCAGCATTTATTTTATTTATAGGTAATATAGAAGAAATGAGACCAATAGGCAACCCTCCATGTGTGTTGATTTTGATATTTTGATCCATCACATATAATCCATGCTCCACTCTACCAATCCCTTTTACCTTGCCACTGCAAATGTCCTGGAATATACAGCAGGCAGGAAGGCAGGAAAGAAGGCAAGAAATAAGCCTAAATCCTTGGTCAGTTTAGATACTGATAATAAATTATACCTAAACCTAGGTATAAAGAGCACATTCTTGATCACTATGTTATCTAATATGCTGGAAGTCCCTAAGTGTGTGATCACACTTGTCTCTCCAGTAGGTAACTGCACCTTTCTTGAATTTCTCTCAGATAACTCCATATAATCAATGTAAAGATGTAGGCTAGACACCATGTGATTTGTATCTCCCGAGTCTATAATCCATTTGTTTTCTTTGATCATACTTAGAAGTGACAATGGTATACCTGTGACTTTGGCATGGGCAGTTGTATCAGTTGGAGTGTTGGTGTTGATGTAGGCCTAGTTGAGCATTTTCAGCAACTGAAGATATTGCTCCTCTATGAAGAAATATCCTGCAGGTTCAGGTTTTGACCTTTCCATCTGTTCGTTGGGGGCTGTACAATTGTCCATCTGCACATGTGCTGCAGTTGCATTCTTCCCAAAGTTCTTCCTCCTTGGTTTGAAATCTGTAGGATAGCCTACCAATTTGTAACAGACATCCCTAGTGTGTCCCTTGTACTTGCAATAATCACAATACAGCTGATTCTTCTGCTTGTAGCCTCCAGTGTATGTTTGTCCTGTGTTATAGCCCACAACATTAGCTATATAACCTATATTGGAAGCCATTGAGTTAGCTACATGACATGTGTTGTAAGTTATTGCTTGAGCTCCTATCTCCAGGTTACTGATGCTGGCTGCCTTGGCTCTTTGACTCGTATCCTGCACAGCCATTGCATAGGCTTCATTGATGTTTGGAGTTGGAATCATCAACATAATCTGACATTTTGCGTGAGCAAATGATTCATTGAGACCACTTAAAAACTGCACTAGACGTTGTTGCTGAATATGTTCCACAAATATCCTTGACTCACGACATGGACATGAAGGAGTAGGTGTCATAGCATCATACTCATCCCATAGGTCCTTTAGTTTAGAATAATAAACAGAGACGGATGCCAAACCTTGCTTAAGAGCTATAATTTCTTGCGACAAATTATAGATCCTAGAGATGCTCCTCTTATCAAATCGTTCCTTCAGATCTCTCCACACATTATACGTAGAGGATCCATAGACCACAGTGCTATAGAGCTCTTTGGTAACAATATTCATTATCCATGACAGTAAAAATGCGTTGCATCTCTCCCACTGATCATGCAAATTTTGCCCAAAATTCTCCTTCTTACAGGTTCCATCAATAAATCCAATTTTGTTCTTCATAAACAGTCCAATTCTCATATATCTAGACCACAAATTGTAGTTCTCTGTCCCTATTAGCTTGAATTCAATCAGATGCTCTCCCGGCATATTTGACGGTCGTAAGTACAAAGGATGAGTGTGTCCTAGCACAACCTCAACAGGATGAGTGTTTCCTTGTCTAGTCTCAGCATTCAATCCATCATTAGCCATTTTTGCTCTGAATTAAGAACCTTAGCTCTGGGACGACGATCTCCGACGAGAATTAAAAATTAAGAGAACAAATTAAACTGTGAGATTGACAGAAAGAAGAGAAAAATAGCGGAATTAGATCGTCCGCTCTGATACCATATCGGATTTCAAAGAAGACAGACATACATGAGGGATTGAGAGAGAAGGTTATCTGCAAAATCTCCATTGTTATTCACGATTGGAGAAGAGAGAAAATTAGCTTACAAACAAAGGTCTGCTAACTACCTATATACATACATTAACTAACTCTTATTAGTTAAGTTAGGTACTAACTTCTGACTTGTATACTTTAACCCCTAAAGTTTCTACCTAATACAAAATACTATCCTGGCTCAATAAATGGGGCGCGACAATTACCTTCCACGTATTTAACATGAGAATTAAAATGATAAATTATCTTCCTTTTCATTGAACAAAACTTGCAATTTGAGCTTGTTGATACCTAAACAATTGGTTGACAATGAGCTTCTTGACTATCGTTTAGCAATTGATATGTATCATGAGGAATGGGTTGACGTTGACATCCCAAAAAGAAATTAGGAATTACAACGCTATAGAAATCTTCATTAAAAGAGCAAGCACTTCATTTTCCTAAGAGAGACCAAGGAGTTGCTATTCAACATAATGATGAGATCAATTGTAACAGTAATCTCCTCATTCGCTCCTAATTTCATATTATTTAAACTTAGACTTGTAATCTATCAAAATGACTTTATATGTATTTGTTAAATATTCAATTTTTTACACAAATAAGAACAACGTTTTATTAAACTGTAAAAATGTAGTAATTCAACTTTGACATTTGGGGCTTCTCACTTATAGTACAACATAATAAATAATAATATGATGATACTAACATATAACTCGTTCTAGTTTACTTCAAAAAGAAAATTCATATTTGCTTCTTTACAATCCGTGGGGTTTCAATATATTCTCCGTTATATTCTAGTTTATTTATACCATTATCATTAGGTAATTATCTCGTGTTGCCATTGTTATTACACGTATTAAGATCCTTTTAAGAAAATAGAGATTACCCATATACTTTTGAGTTTTAAATATGACCTCCACGTCGAAGTTTCGTCAGAAGTCAAGGACAAAGAAGACTTTTTCAAAGGTAGAAATATTCGGGAGGCTCTAAACTTGGCAATTTTTGTTTAGTTCTCCTTAAACTCCACGCGGTCTTTAATACTTCTGAACTATAAAAGTTGGTAGTATTGACCTCCCTAGATGCTGATTTGGCAAAGAGCGTGAATACACCCTCTTTTAGATGTGCGAGAGGAAAGAAAAAATAAAATATCAGCTTCCAAGTGAAGTATTCTTCAAAAATTAATTGCCACATAATCAAATATAATAATTTATGTGTTTCAATTGTATTTTTTGTTGTTTCTTCGTAATATACGTTGCATGTTTTATCCCAATTGTATTTTTTAGATACAATGAATACATGTTTCAACTATGTATTTCTTATCTCTCTTTTTTCCAATCCAAACCTACAGAAGTTAGTCAAAACTTCATTTATTTTAGTCAAATAAAAAAGAAGATTTAGCCAAAGTAATGAAGTTCAAAAGAAAAATATTGTGTATTTTTATTTTTACTTTCATGCAATGACTATTTATTTAAACTATACTCTTTTTTTTTTTATTGAAATTTGAAAATATTTTGTCGAAATTGTACTATTTTTAACTAAAATATTTATTTAGCCAATATATGGAGTTCCATAATATGTTCTAATTGTGTATTCCTTCTTTTGCTGACCAAATATGTAAAAGTAACTTGATTAAAATATTATTATCTTTAGCCAAATAAAAAAATATTGTCAAAATAACTTGTTTCAAGTTTTAAAAAAAACAGATTTTGGTATGAAAAAATAATTCAATAGTTGGTAGATTAAGAAGATAAAAATATATATTTTATTGTAATAAAATATCATATGGACAGAAAAAACTATTTGGCAGCACGTGTGTCACACTCATGGATCGTCAGTGTCCAGGGGATCGAGGCTATGAAATAAACAAGTTCAAAGGTATTAAGGGTAAATACCTTAAACCACCCCTAAACTGACTCAAATTATTAGTATCCTCCCTAAACTATGTCCGGTCTTAATTACCCCCTCAACTTGGTCTTTTGAGAGTCATTACCCCCCTAGACGCTGATGTTGCAAAAAATATGGGTACACTCACCTGCCACGTGGATTTTTCTGTCTATGTGTCATTTTTTTTTGAAAAATAATTTTTTTTCCTTTTTAAGAATATTACTTTTTAGATAATTTTTTCGAATAAAATTTATAATAAAACTTGGATGTAACTATATTATTTAGGCTAAATATTTTTATTTGGCCAAAACTATTAAATTTTTAGTTAATCATTTTTTGAATTTGACATGAAAATAAAGATTTATACAATTGAAATAAATAGTCAATGCATCTAAAAAGTTATAAAAAATACATAGTTGAAATAAATAGTCATTGTATGAAAAGAAGAAATAAAAAGAATGTACATATAAACTTGTAATTTCTTGCAATTGTACACTCTTTTTATTTCTTCTTTTGATGCAATGACTATTTATTTCAACTGTGTATTTTTACCTTTTTAGGTAAATTCTGTAAAATAAAAAAAAAATTATAGCACCGTAATTTATAGCTATATAAAAAATTATAGCCAAATAGTTAATTTCAAACTATGTATTTTTTATAACTTTTTAGATGCCTTGACTATTTATTTCAATTGTATAAATCTTTATTTTCAGGTCAAATTCAAAAAAATATTAACTAAAACTTTATTATTTTTGACCAATTAAAAATATTTAACCTAAATAATGCAGTTTTATCCAAGTTTTATTATAAATTGTATTCGAAAAAAGTTATCTAAAAAGTAATATTCTTAAAAAGGTAAAAAAAAATATTTTTCAAAAAAAAATGTCACGTAGACAGAAAAATCCACGTGGCAGGTGAGTGTACCCATACTTTTTGCCACATCAGCGTCTAGGGGGTAATGACCCTCAAAAGACCAAGTTGAGGGGGTAATTAAGACCGGACATAATTTAGGAAGGATACTAATAATTTGAATCTAGTTTAGGGGTGGTTTAAAGTATTACCCAAGGTATTAATGACCATATGAAATTTAAGCAGGAACTAAATAAAGATTGTCAAGTTTAGAAAGTCCCGTATTATTCTGCCATTTTCTAATAGCCAAGTGCAAGAGTAGACCCAAAATACAAATAGCAAAATTGTTCAATTTCAAATAGTACACAAATTAAATTCTTTTCCCTTTATTTCAGAAAACAAAACAAATTGTGTTAAAAGAAAAAAGAAAGGATAAAATAAAATGATTGAGAAAAAAAATAAAACATTTTGATTTTAAAATCAAATTGGATATGAGTTACTATGACACAAAAGTAACTGCACAAATATAAAAATCGTCACAACAAGGAATTTGAGCATTTACTTGAATATTTGTAATCCATCAACTAAAAACACGAAGAACAAATTTTGTTTTATTTATTTAAATTTCTCAATACTCCTTGAAGAAATTTCCAGAGTCCACCTAATAAAACAAAAAAGCAATCAATAATTCATCCAAAATAATCAAAAGATAAAACAGAACAATTTACAAAGCCATTCGCCGTTGGGTCAACTGAATCGTTCCAACATCTAATTTCTGATCCATGGAGGACGGTACAATCAACGGAGCACGACGTACAACAATTCAAACCCAAGTCAGCGACCGTGTGAAGTTCAACGTCGGAGGCAAGCTCTTTGAAACAACGGTATCAACACTTCGCTCTGGTGGACCAGATTCTCTCTTATCCGCCTTATCAAACCGAAATTCCGACGAACCGGTTTTCATCGACCGGGACCCAGAAATCTTCTCGGCTCTCTTATCTCTTCTCCGGTCTAATCGTCTCCCTTCAACCGCAAAACGATTCTCCAATCAAGAGCTCATCAACGAAGCAGTTTACTACGGAATTGAATCACAGCTCAGATCCGCACTCGCTCCGAGTCAACTCAGCGGAATCGATGCGTCACTTTTTTCGACCATCCGCCCCTCGTCTGACGGCGTTGTGACGGACTTTAACGCCGTTGATTCTGACGCCTCCGTTTGGGTAGCTCATGGAGGGCAGGTTTCGGTTTACGATTGGAGTTTGACCCATACCGAAACTATTCGTACCCATCTTGATTACATCAGCTCGATTCGGAAGGTTGGACCCGATTTGGCGGTTGTCGGGTCTGAATTTGAGTCGGGGCTCCATTTTTATAACTTGGCTAATGGACGTAGAGTTGGGTCTGTCGAATGGACCGACCCGTCTGACCCGAGAATCTACAAGGCAAAAGTCAACGCGGTTGTTGACTCAACGGACTCTGTCTTTGCGGCCTTCGAGTGTCAGCATAGAGAGAATTGTGTTTTGAGTATCGACAAGTGTACGATGAAAGCAGTTTCGGAGTTGGGAAGGCAATCTGGGAATTCGGCGAAGTCAATGGTCGTCGGAAAGTTGACTTTTCTGCCGGAGATTAATGCTCTAGTCGGCGTTTCAGTGACTGCCGGAGCTTTTGGTTACTCCGGTTACGTGCGATTGTGGGACCCCAGATCAGGGGACGTTGTGTGGGAAACGAATGAACCTGGGTCGGGTCGGAGCAGCCGGTTTGGCGACTCATTTGCTGACATTGACTTTGACCGGGACGAATTGACCATGTTCAAGATATGTTCAAAGTCTGGTGATTTGGCAGTGGCAGATCTTCGTACATTGAAGGAAGATCCATGGGTATATTTGGAAGAGAAAAATCCATGTATGAGACATGTTGCAAGTGGTGGAAGCAATATTTTACTTCACTGTTATAGAAAGCAGGTGTTTGTCGGAAGAGGGGGAGAATTGGAGGTTTGGTCAAGAATGGTGGAGAAAGAAAGTGATGTTGAGAGGGATAGGGTGTTGCATGGAGGGTTGTATAGGAGGAATTATATGGATAAAGTGGAGGATGCTGAAAGAGGGATCATAAAGAAGATTGAGGGAGCTGGTGATAGGCTGTTTGTTACTAGAGAAGATGTTGAGGGTATCGAGGTGTGGCAAAGTTCTCAGTTTTCTGGTGCTGTTTTAAATTTGTGATCATCTAGAGCTGTGAGCTTTGCATCCTGTGTGAGCTCACATTGCTGGTTTCATGTCCGAATAGAGGAGAGGCTTGCAATAGCTTGACGATTATAGTAAAGTTAGAAGCCGGCATGAGCTATCTTGAGATCGAGCATGGTAGTTGTTGTTGTATCGTTTTGAGCTGTCTGAACTGCAGTTTGTAATGATCATCAATGGGTTGCAGTAGGTTCAGAGTAAAGTTAGAAGCCAGCCCGAACTAGTTTGAGATTGAGCATAGTTGTTGTTGTATCTTTTTTAGCTGTCCCACTGCAACTTGCAATGATCATCAACGAAATGAATTGTGTATTTGGTTATTGCTTTTGAATGTCATGTTGATCAATAAAGAACAATGTGCAAAGGTTAATATGATTATGATAATGAACTGAGATTGGATTCCTGGTGATTCCTTCTGGACACGATGTTGATCATCAAAAACGATGTGGAAAGGTGCTTTGCTGTCATAAAATGAAATGAATATGGATTCTTGGTGACTTGTGTATGCTGTTTATCGAGAAAGAATGATATCCAAGGGTGTTAAAATAGTTGTATCAGAGGTACGCCTCTAACTTTCGCACTTGCTGTTTGTTTTCACGACTTAACTTGGTTGCTAAATTTCTGTATCATTTGGTTTGCTACATGTACACACAAGCTTGTAAATTTTTTCCTTAGTTTCATGCAAAATTCCACTTTGACAAGATTCATATTCTATTCATTGGAAAACAAGGTGCGAAGGAGATTTTAAGCATTGTATTCTATGTTTCAGTTGCTAATGATGGTTCATTTCAACACAGAATAACTCTTTTAGTTTGTGTGTCATGTCAAGTTAGAAATGGTCCCTATTCCTTTTATTTATACTTGTCAAACTCTCTAGTAGGTGTTTTTTTTTCTTCTTTTCTCTAAGCAAGTAATAAACTGATAAGCATGTTTAACGGTTTGCTCTTGCCATTTGCTGTAATTTAAGTGCTGGAGGCAACTTCCTGGGGTTATGTGATGGAGTTGTTATATTATTAGGCCAGCAAAGGGATGCCTTAAGCATATCAGAAACAATTTCGTGTTAATCATAATATCCTGTTTAAAAAAGCTATATGCGAACAGTGAAATTTTAATAAAGACACTGAATCCAGGGTCACTTGAATAAAGAAATAAGTGCTACCATAATTAAGAAAATCAAATATAAGCTTAATTAATCACAAAATTGAAATCCCAAGACTATGGGAGGGGTAAGCGCTAGGCTAACCCCCCGGGGATCCCAAACATTAGAGAAAAAACACAAAAGAAAGAAAATCCCCTCCTAGAAAGTCCAAGGTTTCTAAGGACAGACAGTTATACTAGTAAAAACAGAACTAGATGACTGAAAAGGAAATTGCTGGTGTTTTCAAACACCTTTCTATCTGTAGGAGAAGCTCCTAGCCTAACTGACCATTGGATAGAAACATGAATAACAGAAATGAAACAAAAAGAGAAGGGCATTCAAGCCTCGCAACATAGCTGAATCAAAGTAAAATAAATCTTAAACTGACAAGTTAAAACAACATAGCATGTCTAAATATATGTATATAGGCTGGTACAGTGAAAGAAACACCTTTTTATCTTGTAAATCCTTATCAAGATGTGCTAATCGTAGGTTTATATACAACAACAACAACCCAATATAATCCCACAAGTGGAGTCTGGGGAGGGTAATATGTACACAGACCTTACCCCTACCCGGGGGCAGGGAGGCTGTTTTCAGGATACCCTCGGCTGAAGACAGCAACAAGAGACGATATATTAGTATTATCAATAGACTCATACTAAAATAAATAAAATAACAAAATAACAGCAATATAAGAAATACGAAATAGATGAAAGGTATACTAATATCCAACAGATAAATCCCTGCATTGGGAGCTCTGATCAGTAGCATCCTAAGGTTAACTCATAACTGGCTAGTCTCACTCTAGTGCGCTGTAAAAATATCCACAACCTAATCGTAGGTTTATATGATTCATTAAATTCAATGCGACATCATCACTGAGCGGCCCACTTGGAACAGCACCTAAGTTATCTCTGCCAAAAAGCTTCCTGATAGTGACGTCTCTTTCATTCTTTAACACCGCAAGAGCCTAAGGCACAAAAATAAAAAAGAAAGTGAACCTTAAGAAAGGGAAGCAAGATGCAAGAACTTTAAGAAATCAACCAGCACATAGGCCGAGGAGATTACTTCAGCCTCAGCTTGAAGCTTGCTGATCTCCACGATATAGTCTGTCAACTGCTTAAGAAGGGAACTCTTTGTCTCTGAGTCATTCATTTCCCTCTCCAACGTGCTAATTTTCGATTCCAGAAGCGCTATCCTTTCATCAAACTTTGTTTTCCATTCACTCAGCTCTTCATCAGTGTCTAGCAATTCAAAAGTGAATATTTGAAGATATCAATTTTTACAAAAAGTACTTCAGTGGATAAACATGCACACATACACAAAATAAGAATTTACTTTAGGATATCAACAACATGAATTATGTTCAGCTTGATGTCTAATATGATTTGTGCATCACTTTGTGCCGAAAGAATAAATATATATATCAGTATATTCCTTTTAGTTTTCTTCTTGTTTCTATCGAATTTACTTAAATAATCATTTGTTTCCTTAGCTTCCCTGCTTGGCCTCAAAACACTCAAGAATTGAGAAAAGGGTTAATTGAGATTCTTGATTCTAAGTAGCCTTAGGCTTCGATTTGTGACTTTTGCATGTCATGGGTTTAAGGGTTGGAAACTGCTTCTTTGTAGAAATGCAAGGAAAAGACCGCATACAGTGTCTACTTTCCCACCCCGGGAGGATGTAGTAAAGGACTTATGGGTTCATTCGAACCCAATAGCTTTGTCTCGGACCTTGTATATGGGTTAAAACTTAAATAAGTACAACTGATAGAGTTCGAACCCACTAAATCAAATGGGTTGTGGTAGAATTCTGAACTGGAGCCTATAATGTTCAAATCTTTGATCTTCTCTATTTATCCCTATCCTTTGAACTAGAGGGGAAGCACTTTGTGTATTGGGAACACTCTTATATTACTATGTAACACTCTGTTTCTTGATCTGTTACATTGGTTACTGCCTTTTCCTGATCAATATGCATGTGGTTGAATTCTTGTTTGAATTATGCAGATTGTTGAGCTTCAAGCATGTCAACACCATCTGTGGATGTATCTCAGAATGGTACTTTAAAGAATTATGACTCTTGCAGTAGTAGTGTGGCCGAATTGGATGATATTAATTTCTCGAGGATACCTAGGCCAAGAAACGTGAACATTGAGAGGAAGGGCTCCCTCGATGAGAGCTCCTTCAGTGAAGCTCAGATGATGAGAAACTCTCCTCCTCCCCCTCCAGGGCAGAATATTATTCCCACGGTTTGGACCACTTTGATACTGTCCGTTCACCAGCAAAATGGTCTGGTTTTACCACTCCAAGGTCACCTTTTGGGGCCGAGCCACATCCGATGATCGCTGAGGCTTGGGAAGCTTTGAAGCGTTGGGACTATTGCCGCATTAGATAGTTCAGACGAAAAGCTTAACTATGATCAGGTGAAGCCTTCATAATAAATATCCTGTGTAGAGCACTAGAATTTTCATTTCTGCTGGGCCATTTGCTTTGTCATTGAAAATTATGGATCAGTGTGTGGTGCATTAGCTTTTGATTGGAATGAATTGGGTCTCGAGTAGAGTGAAATGTATATAGACGCTTCATATAGCCTACCTCGACTTGTTTAAGAAGATTGAGACATAATTGATTAATTGAAGCTTGTGGACAGCTAATTTATTTGTGGTCTTAGGAAGAGTTGTCTGTTACTTAAGTTTGGATTCACAGAATTACAGTTCCTGTAATGCTGATTTACAGTTTGATAAGTTACCTTGTAGAAAATTACTTTAATCTAATCATTTTGTGTGCTTATATTATAGGAAAAGGCTTAATACCTGCAGATGGTTTGTACTCTGCATTCTAAGTAATAAACTTTGATGTGTTTTACATTTTGGAAACCGTATTCAAACAGGATGATATATCTGTGCTATTGTTGGGTTGCTGAAGAACAATGATAAATTAAATTAAGATCTTTTGCTCCGGTAAGGAGGTGTGAGCGGCTGGTTGTGGAGGGCACGAAAAGAGGTAGAGGGCGGCCTAAGAAGTATTGAGGAGAGGTGGTCAGGCAGGATATGGCGAGACTTCAGATTTCTGAGGACATGACACTTGATAGGAAGATGTGGAGGTCGAGTATTAGGGTTGTAGGTTAGGAGGTAGTTGAGTCTTGCCTTACTTCGTACCTTTGTGACACTAGTCTGGTAGGGTTTTTGTGTAAGATAGCTAGTGACAATGTTGTATCTTACTATTTCGCTTTTCCGTGCAGGACCTATTTACTAGCTATCGCTTTTGCTTTGCATCTTTCTTCTGGATTTCATGTTGTCCCTATTTTTCCATTGATTTCTGTGGTGATACTAATAGTCTCTTTTTGTCTTTTTGTTTTCTTGAGCTGAGGGTCTTTCGGAAACATGCTCTCTACTCTTTCGGGGTAGGGGTAAGGTCTGCGTACACACTACCCTTTCCAAACCCCACTAGTGGGATTTTACTGGGTTGTTGTTGTTGTATATTCCTTTTAGTAAACCTTCATTCTCCTCTGCAAGTGCTGCATACTGTTTTTCCTGTTCCTTGAACAATGTTTTCCTTTCAGCAATTTTGGTGGCTATCTCTCGCTGCAATTGATGAAGGTCCTTTAAAGTTGCTTCAGTATGGTGGGTCTTACTCTCTAGAGTCCGAATCTCTTTTTCAAGCTCCTCCATCTGACTTTTCAGTGCCTCGGTTTTCTCTTTATCTTGGGCAATGCAGCTAGATTAAAAGACAAGATCAAATTACTGTTTTAAAATGTAGCATTCTTTTAACTAGTGCAGTCCTCAACTAAAGTCGAAAACAGTGTTGATATCAGAATTACAGGTTCACATTGCTCTATGGTTAGAGAATAACTATGATCAAAACAACATGGTATTAATATCTGGAAGATGACAGAAAATATAAGGGTGTATGTACATTTAGAAGCAACAGCAAATCTCAAAACCAAGATTAAGCATTAAAGAAAACTTGAGGCAAAAGCTCTTACGCTGGCTCTCTACAATCCTTCTTGTTTCTAGTTGCATAGCTCAAAAGTTTTCACATATCCCTTGGGTTAATAAGGAGAAGAATCTATTTGCTCACAGCAGAGTAAGAGGGGGAGCAGGGAGCTGAAAGACAGAAGCAAAAAATTGACATATATAACAAACAGAGGTATTTCTGTTCAATATATGAAGATGGAGGTGAGGTGCAGGTGCTTATTAACAAAAGATCTGCCAAATGGCATTTCCAGAAGTGGGGACTGATCTCGATAACTTATCAAACATGCTTACAATGAATAGGAAATTTCTCTTAAAATTATGACAAAATGGGGTTTTGAAATAAAATATAAACCTTTGGCTTTTTGCTTGGACAAACACACTAAACGGGAAAGAATAGCTTTTGAAATAGTGAAAGTTAAGGAAAAGAGTGAAGGAAATGAAAAGGATAATGTCGTGAGTATACTCATTGCAGTTTATTTCGAGAACCTCTCAGATAGAACAAAAAGATGATACGATTCAGTTGCAAATGCATTAATAAATTTTCTTTCAAATGAAGTAAGTGGAATATCATTGAAGGGGATTCATAAAGTTGTTGTCATATACGGGTTCAAGCTGTGAAAACAGTCTTTTGCAAAAATGCATGGTAAGATTACGTACAATAGAACCTTGTGGTCCAACTCTTTCCCGAACCCCGCGTATATTGGGAGCTTGTGCACCGGGCTGCCCCTTTTTTTGAAGTAAGGGGAATATCAGAAAACATCAAGAAGATGCATAGGTTACAAAAGAAAAGAAAATATCAGCCCATGAATATAGAAAAATAAATCTATTATAAGACTAAAGAGCTGATAAATTCCAAAAAGTAGTTAGGGTTATATACTTGGGTAAGATTAACCCAGCTAAAAAGATTAACAAAGCATTTGACCTTGGCCCTTGAGTGTATAGTTGGAGTTGAAATGCCATCAAAGCATCTTTGATTCCCTTCTGACCATATGCACCACGAATACAAGTAGGAACCATAGACCATATCTATGGACTTCTCAACTTTCTAGGAATTCCAGCTCGCGAAAGGCCTCCCTGACACTGGATCGCATAGACCATTCCAGTCCAAAAAGTGTAAGAAACATGTTCCAAATGTCTGTTGCAACTGGGTCAAGTGATTGATTGTTTCAGAATTGCAAAGGCACATGTAACATCTGTTAGCTAGTTGAAAATTCTTCCTCTGCATCAATGCGTTAATAAATTGTTAATGTCCTATTACTGTCAGACCATTACTTATAAGCTATAGCGGAAGCTATAAGTCTTTCCCCCTCTGCATCAATTGCTCTTTTCATGTCTTATTTTTTGACATTTGTTTGTAAACAATAATTCCAAAAACTGATGCCAAAACTGCAGGAGATTCTCGGGTCTCGTGGATTGTTTTGATCCTTGGTCCAGCCACACTCAACTCCTAATATATTTTGTACTCCATAATTCCACATTTGATGCTCCTTTTCAAAGTGTTCCCATGAATTCCAATCTTGTCGTCAATCCCAAGTATTGTTGGAGACCAAGCTACTAGCTTTTTACTTAGTACTAGTTTGAATTCAGTGTTTCTGTTAATTTAGTGCCACATTTAATAGCTGTTCAAGAGAATCAATTGTCTATACCGATGCTAGGCTTAAACTGTGGTACTGCTTTAAGAAAAGCAGAATATCATCAACCTGAACTTTGCAACTTGCATACCTCTTTCATGTCATAATACCAACATGGTTTCTGGCATGGATTTCTACTGTAGAATATTGAACTAACCCTTTGAAACTGCTGATTTTGTTAATGTGCAAGTTCAAGCACTAAGGCTAATAGTGTTGTCTTGTTAAGAGTCTAAAAGCAAGAAGGAAAAGAAGTTACCTGGGGATAGAAGTTGAATGCTACCAAACAAGTAATAATACTCTTGATGCTCATGTTGCGTGCCTGCAAAACAGCTGAGCTACAATCGTGGAGATCTGTATGGTCTAGCAACTTCTTGATTCTTGTTTTTCTGGTTGAGCCTGCGCCAGAGCTGTATTTTGAAGATTTAAATTTGTGAAACTAAATTCCGAACCCTCGTATGTTTGTGGTGTCGATATTAGGCTATGATAAGTGAATTTTGTAGAGTTTGCTGTGATTTGGTTGACAGACATGTCAGTTAAGGTATTCAGAATCTAGTGTGGTGTAATGTTAGTGGAGCCAATTAGAGGATTTTTGTACAAGGAACAACTTTAACATTAATTATCCTGATACACTTAATTCTGACATACTATTAGTAGTAATCTTCTCTATTCTTTTATAAGTTGACAAGAGGGGTTGGCAACCCCCACTACGACCAAGAGGTTGTGATTTCGAGTCTCCCCAAGAGTAAGGTGGGAAGTTCTTGAAGGGAAGGATGCTGGGGGTCTATTTGGAAACAGTCTCTCTAACCCAGAGTAGAGGTAAGTTATGCGTACATACTACCCTCCCCAGACCCTACTAAGCGGGATTATACTGGGTTGTTGTTGCTGCTGCTTCTCTATTCTTTTATAATATCATACAATTTTGCAATCTAATTTTCTACCTTTCCCTTTCTTTAAAAATAAAAAAGTAAGGCTTCATTCCAACACAGTTAATATTAAAGTTGACATCTTTTTGGAGGAAAAACTTGATGATTTCTTGGGAATAACATTCAAGCTTACAAGATCTAAATTTCCTAATGGTGTTATTTTTATCAACAAAGACATACTACTTGTCATTACTAAAACTATTTGATTGTTGGATAATTTGGCTAGCTATCTGGTAAACTACCATGTATTACTAATTTATATATAATGCTAAAGCAGGAAAGACAAACGATTCTAGTTAAAAAACAAACAGGGTACTACTGTATTAAGTGCACAACTCTTTTAAAAACATAAATTATAATCCATATATTATTATATCAGTAACTTTTAATTTTAGAGTTTTTTTTAGTTATCTATGTTAATTGTGAAACTTATTTACTATTGAAGTTTTAATTTAATTACAAGTTCATATGTAAGCACGTAATTTTTGACAAGCTTATTAGTATTTTATACTCCTCCCGTTTTAATTTATGTGAACCCATTTGACTGAGCACGGAGTTTAAGAAAAGAGATAAGACTTTTGAACTTGTAGTGTAAAATGAAGCACATATATTTTGTATGGCTATAAATCATTGCATAAAGGTAAATTGTTTCCAAATAGGAAAAGAGATCATTCTTTTTGGCACGGATTAAAAAGGAAATAAGTTCACATAAATTTAAACGGAGGGAGTAATATTTAAAAAATACCAAAAATACTTTTATTTTAATATATAGTTCACCTTAATAATTTATTCTATTTAACTAAGATTAATTAGTATATTTTGATAGTATTTTTTTTTATTCAATGAGAAAGGATTGAATTTGAGCCAATTAGGAGCTAATTTTTAGATTGGGAGATTTTTATTCCTATACCAAATTTCATACTATATTACCAAAAATGTTCATAATACCTATATTACATCCTTAATCCATATTTTTTTTTTCATTCTACGTACCAAATAAGCCCCACCCGCCAATCACCCCAAAAAGGGAGGAATATATCTAGCTTTTGTGTTGGTTAAAGTGGAAACATTGGGTAGTTGGGGTATGCTTTAATTATGGATATTAAAGTGAAAAGGGAAAAAGTAAAAGTGTGTCTTCTACGATTCAATAAAGAAAAAATTGGGAGTGAACATCTTTTACTGTCCAACACCATTTTCTGAAACGAAACCCTCCATTGTTTTCTATATAACTGTTCACAATAAAAAATATAATTGTAATCTAATGAGTTTGAAGATTGTAGGTAAAAAATATTTTATTTGTAGATAAATTGTAGTTTGGTAATAAGCTGTACGTGGTAAGTAGACAACATGTTTATAATTTATTTATTTAAATGATTGTAGTATATATTTGTTATGTTTGATGTTTAATCCGAATGCAGTTGACCATTTTAATACAGGTTATAACAAAGAACTTGAATGCTACAATTATGGATATTAAAGTGAAAAAGGCAAAAGTAAAAGTGGGTATGTTACAATCCAAGAAAGAAATGTTGGGAGTGAATTATTCTACTGCACAACACCAATTTCTGAAACGAAAGAATGATTTCCTTAAGCTACATTGACTACAATTGTCTCGACTTGTATTGTCTATTGTAGTTTAGTTATTGTATTTTGGTAATAAATTGTAGATGGTATGTAGATAACATGTGGATAATATATTTCTTTGAAAATAATGTCCATTCTGCCCAAAACAAAAATTATTTCACATTAGCATAAAAAATAAGCATTAATCTACATAATACCTACATAATTCTTCAAAAAAAAAAAAGGAAGAACTACAGAATGACTATAAAATAACAACATTTGTAAAAATATAGAAAATCACAACTACAATTAATCTACAAAATTAAGACAACTAATTGACATGACTACAAAATAACTACATTTATAAGCTGTAGATAATAGCAACTATAATTTATACACATAATTAACACGGCTAATCTACATGACTACAAAATAACTACAAATATAAACTGTGGATAATATCAACTACAATTAATCTAGAAAATTAAGACTACTAAACTACAATTTAACAACGAAATTAAAACATAGATTTTTACAGCCTTAATGTACATAATACCTACATAATTCTTTAAAAAAAACAGTAAGAACTACAGAATGACTACAAAATAACAACATTTGTAAAAATATATAAAATAGCAACTACAATTAATCTACAAAAATAAAGACAACTAATCGACATGACTACAAAATAACAACATTTGTAAAAATATATAAAATAGCAACTACAATTAATCTACAAAAATAAAGACAACTAATCGACATGACTACAAAATAACTATATTTATAAGCTGTAGATAATTGCAACTAAAATTTATACACCAAATTAACACAGCTGGTCTACATAAACATTAATCTACACAATAAGCATTAATCTACACAATACCTACATAATTCTTCAAAAAAAAACAGTAAGAACTACAGAATGACTAAAAATAACTACAAAACTGTAAAAAATAGCCGGTTACGAACTATCATCACTACAACGGACTTGACGGAGAGCTTGGAGAAGTTTAGAAGAGTAGATCTACTACTCGTTTTGAGTTCTCCACCTCGATATTGATCAAGGCTAGCGATTGGAACTAGCTCTGCCTCAACTTCCTATATCTCTTGGAACTAGCTCTGCCTCAACTTTCCTTGCAATGGAATCCAACTCCGCCATCCGCTCGCTCATATTTTTTCCAGCCAGAGGCATGACTTCCACACATTTGCAGTCCGGTGTATCAGACAACAATGAAACAGATCTCCTTTCATTTTGCAGTGAATAAGCATCGATTTCTCGGTTAAAAGCCATAAATACCTCATTTTCAGAAGCAACATAGAGAAAGAAGGAGAGAGGGATTGAGAAAAAATAGTACGTAGAGAGAGAAAGAAGGAGAGAGAGAATGAGAAAGAAATGAGGGAGGAAAAGAGAGGGTAGAACGTGGGGATGAGTATTTAGTGAAAAAATATAAAAGATATTAGTATTTTATTTATGTGGGGTGGGTTAGATCATAATTGTGTCCAATTAAGAGGACTCATTAATAGTGTCATTAATTTGAACTATGGTATATAGTTGGTAATTAAGTTTATTAATTGTAATTAAACCAAAAGTTAAACAATGAATGTAATAATTTAGTAAAAGTGGTATATATATATAAAAATCCCTTTTATTAGTGGTCTAGAAAGACAATGTCCATTCTTCCCTGTCTTTTTTTAGCCCAAATCCTATTGGTGCAATGACTTATGGGACACTTAAACTTGCACGGATTTTAAACCAATATATGAACTTTCAATTTTCCCATTTTAGCACCGCAAACTCAATAAAAATAACTATAATAAACTTCTCCCTCAGAGCGTGTTTCTCAATTGCCTGACATGAATACCACATCAATACTGAGGTCATTTATTGTTTGACATTTGTAATTTCTGGTTTCCGTCCCTTTTAAAATCAATTTACCAAATTTTTAATTTTTGTTCTCTTTCCTTTCTTTTCACCATTGCTCATTCAAAGCCTTTCCTTCCCCACCCACTATTTCCAATAGTAAAAATTCAAATATGATCAATCATATAATAGTATATATCTTAACCAAACCTCAATCTAGAAATTAGTCCAAATAAGCCATCAGATCTTCTCAAGAATATCAAACCCATTCCGACAAGGTTTCCATCGTATAAAATGACATTTAGGTGACACTCGTCAAAATCAAAATCAACGGACCTCCTTGAGCATCTATTATTTCCCACCCCTGAAAATTTTCAGTAATTTCGTAGTCTCAACTGGCCAAAGAAGATCGCCGAAAACTGTCACCACCATATCTGTCATCAATTGAGAAAATGAAATAGACCAACCAACGCCAAAATGATTAGTTTGTGGAGAAACAAAGACTGGCCGATGAATTATTCAAAGTCGCAATGAAGAGAAAGGAGATGAGAATGGGGTGGGGGATAGGGAAGAAACTGCGGGGAAAGAAATTGAGGGGGAGCGGGTAAGGAAGAAGATAGGAAAGCGGGTTACCGGGAGGGATTTAGGATTTAGGATTTTTTAAATTTTTTATTGTTTGTCATTTATTTACTTTTCCTTTTTCTTATTCAGATTTTATAGTTTTAAGTTCAGTAATTCAATGATGCTCTTTTTTTTGCGTAATTAATAAGCACTTTGACTACGCGAGTTGTGCTATTGTCACATAAGTATAGTCAAAGGTCAAATGTATTCACTTATAAGTAATCGATTGAGTTGAGGTATTAAAATAGAAAAATCATAAGTTCATATATCTTTAGGTGACCGAGAAGCCATTTCGCAAATCTTTTTCTCACCCATCAAACTCCTCCCTTAATCATAGCCATTGATCTACTTTCATCCAAGGACTAATATTAGTTCCCCACCCCAAATAAAACTTAACTAAAAACCTAATCTCCAAGACATAGTAGCAGCAGCACTCCCTTCTCTAGAATAGCGCCTCCTCCCCTTTTTTTGATTTTAGACCCATTCTTTCTCTCAACTTACAAAAAAGGAGCAAAAAAAACAGAGCAAGGGAGAACGGTAATTTGGAGAAAACAAGAGGGGAGGCTGACACAAAAAAAAGGGGAACGTGAGAAGGGGACAAGAGCAGTCCAATATATGAAAACGATAAGGCCGTCCTATATTTGAGTTTCCTTAAACCCTTTTACCTTTTTTTACCTTTCACCACTATACACTGAACGGTTACTCAAATCTCCATAAACCGTTTGAG
Organism: Nicotiana glauca; assembly: GCA_026770625.1. Classification (NCBI taxonomy): domain Eukaryota; kingdom Viridiplantae; phylum Streptophyta; class Magnoliopsida; order Solanales; family Solanaceae; genus Nicotiana; species Nicotiana glauca. The sequence goes on from MU783702.1 coordinate 118,468, forward strand.
CTCAAGTTCGAAGCATTCTCGCCCAAGTTCGAGTTTGGGTTTCGAGTTTTCCGGTGTCGATTCGAGGTTCCGGTTCGCAATTTTTGCGTTTCGATCCAACGATTGTTGCTCCGATTGAGTTGCAAATTTTCAGCTTTATTCATCATTATAAAAGGTCCATTCTGTTCTGCTTTTAAATAAATTTTGTACTTTGGCTAGGTTTAGCGGTGCTTCATGGATTAACTCGTTTAATTAAGTTAATGTGAGAAGAACGAAACTACGCTGGCCACGTTAATTTTGATAGTTTCTGTTTTCATTAATGTATTAATGAGCGTTCAGTTTCGATAAAATTTAGTACTAAAGATTATATTTGGTATGATTTGCTACTTAAAAACTTTGGTTTCATCTGTTTGCTTGCATTAAACATGGATTTCACGTTGATATTTTCTTATTCCGACTTAAAAAGTTGATCTCCAAAAGCTTGCTCTTTTTGTTGTTTCTTTTAATCTTTTCTATAGTGCACATGTAATGGGCGTGATGCCCATTACCATTCTTTTTGTGCTGATTAGTGTAGTTAATTAAATAGCTTTTCCTTTTGGGGTAAAGGAAAAGTAAAGCAGCTTTAACTTTGATAAGGATACTTGAATCCTACTGATTTATCTGTGTGAATTTTACTTGTTAATTGCTCTATATTTTTCTACACATCCTAAAGCTGCTACACTTTTGTTTGTTGATGTTTTTAAGCTAGGGACAATGTTGTGTTCTTTCAACGCTGGATACGGTTTAGGCGCTTTAGGTGCGATTAATAATAAATCATCGTGACTATGGGTACGGTTCCTGTGGCATAGTCATAATACATAAATCCCAATTCGAGTGTGCATTTCACGCAACTCAACCATAACTAATAATAATAATAAACATGTTGTAAATCGCGGATGCGTTTCTGGTGACGCGATTCGCAATGTGTACAAAAACAATAAGTGCGTGACACCGCGACTTATTTAATTAAATTCCATAAATCCTAAAAGCAATTAAAATTCTATTAAAAGCGGTTAGAAAGGTAAAAATGCACAATAGGTCTCAAATATGTATTAAATCAGATAATTAGGTCAATTATTAATAGTTGAGCGACCGTGCTAAAATCACGGAACTCGGGAGTGCCTCACACCTTTCTTGGGTTAACAGAATTCCTTACCTGGCCTTTTGTGTTTCGCGGACTTTAAAACAGAGTCAAATTTCCTCGATTGGGATTACCGGTGAGTTAGAACACCGTAATAATTACTCCAAGTGGCGAACTGAATCAAATAAATAATCTCATTTCGATTAATGTCACTTTAATTGGAAAAACTCCCTATCCCTTCAGGAAAAAGGAGGTGTGACACCATATATAAATTACCAATTTTATATAAAATAATGTATTATACTATAGTCTTCCATACTTTCTCTCCCTCTTCCACCTCAAAACTAAAATTATAATATATGAAAAACTCCCTTAATTGATATATTGATATTGCCTTTTTACAAACCAATAATTTCAAGAGGCGCACAAAATTTGGGCTCTTTTCTTTTGGGTTCAATTGTGAAAATGGGCTTGGCCCAGAACCAATTGCCAGTTCAAGAGAAAAAGGTTTTCCCGGTGGCTGAACATATATTTGATATATCCGCCAATTTTATAACCGGCAAAAAGGTCAGCAAACCTCTATAGGTATACGCCTTCATTTATGCTTTAGTTGAAGTGTAATCAGGTGACTTCTCCAGCTCATACTCTTTTAACACACTTATTTTTACATGTTCTCTGTGAAGTCAAACGAAATCCTTGCGTTTGCTATGCTCATAAGCTGTTCGACGTAAATCTTAAAAGAAAAACCACAACCTTTTGGTCTTAACACAACTCATATTTGGGATGCTAATAATATAAATTCCATTTTTGAGATTATGGATATCACGTATATAAGCTTCTGAAGGAAATTTGGAATATGTAGTAAATTTTAAAAAGTTGTGTATGTATAAATAACATGGATGTAACTCACTAATACTAAACCTGAATTTGGCTATGATTAATTGGGAGAAGGTAGAAAATAATCGAAACCTTCCCCCCTCCCCCGAAAGATTGAGGACTTGTGAGCCTTGCGCCATGAGAACTAGTCCGAGTATTTAAATGGAGAAGGCAGAGGGGAAGGGCCCATTATCCCCGAGTTCCGAAAGTTGCTGTTGGATTTGCCCAAACAAATCCTTATTCTCTTAAAGGGTCTTTGAAAAAACTATCTTTATTTTGGTTGGGCAGTAGCTAGCGAGTTGGTTAGCTAAGAAACTTGACATTGTTGCTTGAATTCTCTTAAAGGTTAAAAAGGTTCAGTCTTTTGCTGGCATAGTTTACGGCCCAATCAAGTACTCCATCAATATTGAAGCAATTTGGAGGACTGCAGGTTTATCCAATGGGAAAAGCATCGAGGGACAAAAGAGTATGGATTTTATTCAGGATGTTGTTCTCTTTTGCTTATAACCAGAAGCTTCATCCTTAACAGGTTTCTATTTTTTAGGATATTTACTATCGGAAAGCAAAGGAAGAAGGATGGCGTGCCCGTAGCGCCTTCAAGCTCCTTCAGATTGATGAGGAATTTAACATCTTTGAAGGTTCTCTTCTCAATAACTCTCTTCGAATTTTCATACTTCTTTTTCCTGATTGATGAGTAAAAACTTTTATTACTGGTGATTTCTCTTTGAAGGATCTGGAAAAGTTGGCAGCTCTTCGTTAATTACAATGCATCTCCTGATGTAGGGCTTAAGCCCTTTTATGAAAATTAAACAAGTTGTAGACAAACTAAATTTTCAGGTTCTGTAGCAATATTTTTTATGGACTATAGCGAACAAGATATCAATTTCTATGTTTCCCATAATATGTTTGGTTAGAGCTTGAAATAATTGTATGTTGAATGAGTAGATGGATACTAGTACTCTCTTTCAGCAAAATGCTGCAGATTAGGAGTTCACCAATTTTATTTTACATTGCTTTGTTGGTCAGAATTGTTTGTTTGTAGAACTTCATTACTTGCCCTATCTATATGCAGGTGTGAAGCGAGTTGTGGATTTGTGTGCAGCACCAGGCAGCTGGAGTCAGGTATTTACAAATGGAACTTGGTTAGTTGGTTATTGTTGTTTCTGTGTCTGGGTATAGCTCTGTAATCAATAATCACCTGCTATAAAGATTTGCCTTTTTAATTTTGTTTTATTTTATACAGAATAACACAGCTGATATCTTTAGTCCTCTGCTTACTCATGCTTATTTGAAAGGATTATTATAATTTATAATCATTTTAAGAGTGATATAGATTTTGGAGGTGGATAGGATTCTCTAGTTCTCAACATATTTTTGCATATATACGTATTTACACTTGCGTGACTAATGCCATAGGACAAATGTTGTCATATGTAGAGCAACCCCCCC
>MU783702.1:133244-150328 GCA_026770625.1 Nicotiana glauca
CTACCTCAGGGTAGGGGTAAGGTCTGCGTACACACTACCCTCCCCAGACCCCACTAAGTGGGATTATAGTGGGTTGTTGTTGTTGTTATTGTCTCTATAATAGGCATAATTGGTAACATGTTAGAAATAGTATTCACTCAGTTCCAATTTACGTTTGTCAAGGAGTTTTAAGAAAAGAAAAACCATTTGAAATTCCCGGTCTACAACAGAGCACAAATATTGTTGGCAATAATTATTTTATTAAGAGTAAAATATAAGAAGTTAAATATAAAAATGTTATATTTTTGTGGGACATGCTAAAGGGACATAATATCACATTAATTGATACGAAAGAACTAATTGATTTGTTCTCACAAATTAGATTAGACTAATATTATTTAAAAAAGAGTGACACTATCTGTATTAAAGGAATTTTTACCTCTTATACCAAAGGTTAACACCTTATTTATTTTAAATAAATATCATTTAAAAAAAATATATTCTATAGATACCTTTTAAGGTTTTATAGCAAAATATTTAATTTTGGTTACTTCCTGGCCGTAAGCCACTAAATATGCTAATCAGTTACTCTATTTTCTTTCTCTCTCTACTTTGATACATCCCATTCTCTTCCCCCATCCCTTTAAAATTTTCGATCTAGCTACAAGGACTCTAAAGCAGGAACACAGCCTGGAGAAGGGCAATACTTTGCCGATTTTGTCCAACGACAGCGGAGGTATCTTCCGTTTTAAAAACGTTGTAATCCCCTATTTCACGCCGTGAATACAGTCGAATACAATAATCTGTCCAATTGTAATCCCATGTTTTACTCCATGAATACAGTCGAATACACTCGAATACAACAACTGATTAGTTGGACTTCCCTAATTCATGCCTATTTTTGCTACTGTATTCATGAATACAATCGCTTAAATACATCAAATACATCTTATAACCACAAAAAATATATCTATATTCCGTAATATAGCAAATTGTATCTATAAATGGCTAATTAATACTTAAAAAATAGTATTTTATGAAAATTTCTCTAACTTAAATCCAATCAAGAAACCGACCGCGACCCTTCTTTCTCAGATCCCCACTACTGTCTCTTCATCAAAGTACGGGAAGAACAAGTTAGGTATGAAAGAAAGAAAGAATAGAGTTACATTCACCAGCCAGGACTTTTACAGCTTTTAGTATAGAGTGACACATCAAACATATTTATTGTATTTATCAATAGTAGTTATACTTTCATAAAATCATCATTCATAGTTATATAAAATTTTATAGCAAATTCATCTATAATACTGAAACAAGAGAGCAACAAGCTATTATAGCTCGGTTGGTTAGAGCGTAAGCTTATCAAGCAGAGGCATTTGTTTACTTTTATTTCGCCTTGGTTGTATTTGTTGCGCGAACAAATACAGGTGATACAGGTTGTATCTTTTGTATAAACCCTGTATTTTGCCGATTGTATCCGTTGGGCGAACAAATACAGTTGACATGAGTTGTATTCGTTACGCGTCTTAGTACAAGTATTAAAGCGGGTAACAATTGAACAGTAGCTACAAATGATAATTAAACAAACTATAGTTGCGTATGATATATAATTGAGCTCTAAACTGTAACGCTTTATAAAAATTCCTCTTTAGTATATTTCAAAAATCTAATTACTTAGACTTAACTTTAATTAATGTTCTCTATCGAATTAACTCTTTTAACTATGTTGAGAAGATTCTTTTGGGATGGCATGAGTTAGACAAATCAAAATTCATAAATCTTGTCTGCCGGCCACTAACTTATGAATATTTATGGTGATTGCCATCTATCTGCATTTAAGTATAGGGAATATATATACTTACCATTTAATTTAGATTATTAATCAATATTTATTATATATAATTATATGTTATCATTAAATGACATAATAGTGCAAATATTCTTTACAATATATGTGCATACACTTAAACTCAAATAAATAACAAGTACAACTTGAAGAAAGAACTTACATAAAAAAATAGGAACTCTTGAAAAAAGAAAAGATAAATAAAAATAAATACACCCAAAATCTTCAAATTAAAGACTGGCGTTACAATATGATGAGAAATCTTCTGCTACTATGCTACTCTAGCTAATTTACTAATTCCAAAAGAACTGAAATCTTTTGTTGTGTGAAACTTAATTCCTACATAATAAACAATTAAAATGTCTAGATATTTTTTCCTCCTCAATTCATCTACATAATTACAGTAGCATAAAAACTATTCCTTTTTAATAAGAAAAAAATATATATATTCCTCCTGTGTATGTTTGATCACATCGTCAGTCCCAAGTACGATAAAGGAGAAGGGTTACGGTAGAATAACCACCAGCATAAAACTTGTAAGCTTTAAACGGAGCGGTTCATATAGCCGACCCAACTTGTTGAGAAGCGTAGTAATTGTTGTTATCGTTTGGGATAAAAATTAAAACAAAACTATAGGCAAGTAGTGCTGGAAACAGAACTGGACCTGTGTAAACAAGAAGAAGAATTCAAGAACTCAATGCAATCTTCAATAGCTTCAGCTCTTTGAGAATCATGAATTGTTTCTGCATAAGAACGTGATCTTGCTAAGCTTGCTGATGACACTTTACGTGATGACCTTTTTCTATTGGAATTTGAAAGGATATTTAGAGCACTAGCCACTTTAGTTCCAATATTCTTTAGAAAACTAGCCACAGAAAATTCAGAAGAAGAAGAGCTTTTTTGAAGCCTAGAATTCCAATTAGATGATGAAGATGGCTTCTTTTTAAAGTAAAAATTATTTTGGTCATACAAATGATCAGGGCTAAAACTGATTCTTCTACTCATTTTTTTCTTTTAATTTATGTGTTACTGGAAGAGAGGAAGAGAGTTTTGTGACATGAAGAATAGAGGCAGTTGGGAAAATGATGAGAGGTATTTATTAAGAGTTGAAGAGAAAGAAAAAGATACTACTGCTCCATATATGGCCCCTTTTATTTTTCAGTTTTTATTGTGGTAATTAATAAAGAAAAGAAGAAGATTCAAACCTACTTGACCTATTTATTGTAATAAGACCAGAGAAAAACTTTAACTGATATTCTGCAACTTTTTATGGCCCATATTCATCTCAGTTTGACTATGGACCAAATTAGTCTTTATCTCATTTATTTATTCTCATTATTTCATGACCTAGACTAATTAAGCTATTGATCATGCATTCCCATATAAAATTTAGCTAAGTAATATTGTTGCAACTACTTATTTGTGAAAAAATGGTTGTGAATTTACAAATATATATCTTCAAGTTCTCTCTCTCTATATAGTTTCAATCGAAAATAGTGATCTTGCTGACACATGCTCTATGAAGAGGTGATTGTTGGAGCTTAAGTGCAAAAAGAAATAATTGATGGTCTACTTGGCATTTTGTAATAAATAACAAGTCTTAGTTGTTGAATCTATATCATTTTTTAAGTTTAATAAAAATGAAGGGTAACAAGTGAAAATTGAAAGGTGGAAAAGAAAACATGTACAAGAAACTAAACGATACATTAGACTTTGGATAAGGGACACAATGACTTTGATTTGTTCAAGATTGATGAAACGTGCATGGAGGGCAATCATGAGGTCAGAATAGGATATATCATATATATATCACACAACTACTTTTACAAAAGTTGAAGAGAAATAATTTTCGAATAATTAATCATCTTCATGTACCATTTTTACTTTCTTGTTGATTTCTTGCAATGAAGAACTTCTACAGTGGGCGGATGAAAGTCTTTCCACCAAACTAAATAGTTTATGTATGTATTTTCTGGAATTTGTCTAAAATTATCAGTTGGCACACATACTTTATGAATGTTGAATGATAGACTTGATTGAATATTGATTTATTTACCCAAAAAATAAGGATCAATTATGACTTACTTTTTCCCCCCTCTTTTCTTTAGTGATATATCCAAGATTGAATATCCGCTTCTCCAGAAATATGATAGAGGTCTATGCACGGATTGCAAGGTCATTCCGAATGAGAACCTTACGACCCGGCATATGCTTTTGATAATGGACTTAGAAATCAGGTGGACGAGGAAGAGGAGGGCTATGTCTGGCATTCCTAGGGTCAGGTGGGGTGCATTGACTAAGGACAAGGCCCAGGAGTTGGGGGAGAAGTTGCTAGCTCTGGAGGCCTAGAGGAGTAGCGGGGACGCAAGTTGTATGTGGTCAATGACATCAAATTGTATTAGAGAGGCGACGAGAGAGGTGTTAGGGGTCTCAAAAGGTTTTTATGGTGGTTATAAATGGGGTCGGTGGTACAACGAAGAGGTGCAAGGTAAAGTGAAAGCAAAGAAAGCGGCATATTTGACGCTAGTATAGAGTATAGACGAGGGGCGAAAAAGTGCCAACATGAAAGGGTACAAGAAGGCCAGGAGAGAGGCGAAGTTGGCGGTTACGCCAGCTAAGGCCGCGGCATTTAGTCGTTTATACGAAAAAATTGGGGTTAAAGGCGGGGACAAAAAATTGTATAGGCTAGCTAAGGTGAGGGAGCGGAAGGCCCGGGATCTGGACCAAGTGAGATGCATAAGAGATGGGGAGGGAAGAGTTTTATTGGAGGGGGAACAGATCAGGCGGAGATGACAGGCGTACTTTGATAAACTCTTGAACGAGGAGGGAGATAGGGGCATCACATTGGGGGAGTTGGAGTACTCGGAGAGGCAGCGAGATTTTGGGTACCGTATGCGCATACGAGTAAGGGAGGTGGAAGAGGCTATGCGCAGGATGAGTAGGGGTAGAGCGACTGGGCTGGACGAGATCCCGGTGGAATTCTGGAAGAATGTGGGCAAGGAGGGCTTGGAATGACTTGCTTGGTTGTTTAATGTCATTTTTAGGACGAAGAAGATGCCTGAAGAGTGGAGGCGGAGTACGATGATCCCGTTGTACAAGAACAAGGAAGATGTACAAAACTACAACAACTATAGGGGTATCAAGTTGTTAAGCCATACAATGAAAGTGCGCGAGAGGATGATTGAAGGGAGATTGAGGAGGTGTGTGTCCATTTCTGAGAACCAGTTCGGTTTCATGCCGGGACGGTCGACTACTGAGGCCATACACATTGTGAGGAGATTGGTAGAGCGGTATAGGGCGGTGAAGAAGGATTTGCATATGGTGTTCATTAACCTGGAAAAATCCTATGACAAAGTACCGAGAGAAGTTCTATGGAGATGTTTGGAGACGGGAGGTGTGCCTATAGCATATATTAGAGTGATTCAGGACATGTATGATGGGGCTAAGACAAGGGTAAGGACAACAGGAGAAGACTCTGACTACTTTTCGGCTGAGATGGGGTTGCATAAGGAATCAGCACTCAGCCCGTTTTTGTTTTCTTTGGCGATGAATTCTTTGACACGTCACATCCAATGGGAGATGCCTTGGTGCTTGTTATTTGCGGATGACATAGTCTTGATTGATGAGACGCGATATGGTGTTAACGAAAGGTTGGAGGTTTGGAGACATACTCTAGAGTCTAAGGGTTTCAAGTTGAGCAGGACCAAGATAGAATACTTGGAATGCAAGTTCAATGGTGTTACCCAGGAAGCGGACGGGGATGTGAGACTCGATACGCAAGTCATTCCCAAGAGAGAAAGTTTCAAATATCTGGGATCTACAATTCAGATGAATGGAGAGATCGATGAGGATGTTATTCACTGTATTATAGTAGGATGGACGAGGTGGATGCTTGCTTCCGGTGTCTTGTGTGATAAGAATGTGCCATTGAATCTTAAGGGTAAGTTCTACAAGGTAGTGGTCAGACCGACTATGTTGTATGAGGTAGAGTATTGGCCAGTCAAAAAGTCACATGTTCAGCATATGAGAGTAACGGAAATGAAGATGTTGAGATGGATGTGTGGGCTTACTAAATTGGATATAATTAGGAATAAAGTTATTCGGGACAAAGTAGGAGTGGCACCTGTGGAGGCAAAGATGCGTGAGGCAAGGTTGAGGTGGTTAGGGCATGTTAAGAGGAGAAGCACATATACCCCAGTCAGAAGATGTGAGAGGTTGGCCTTGGGAGGTAAGAGGAGGGTTAGAGGTAGACCTAAGAAATCTTGGGGTGAAGTGATCAGGCAGGACATGGAGCAGCTTTAGCTGACCGAGGACATGAACCTAGATAGAAAGGGTGTGGAGGCGGAAGATTAGGATGGAAGGTTAGTAGGTAGTCGGGCGTTTCTCTTTGTCTTCCCTAGTTCGATAGTCTTAGTGCTAGTATGGTACTCTTTTTTCCTTAGTTTGCTATAGCCGCGTGTCTTGTTCTGTTAATACTTACCTTCGGTAATTCCGTAGATTGCTAGCAGGACTTCGTCATATTCTCATGTGCTGCCTTTGACTCATCTGTCTAAATATACTATCTTGATATTACTTATTATTGGTACTATCTTGCTATTCTTTGTTGTTATCTCCGATTTAGTTTTCTAACTATTTGTCTTGCTATCAGGGCTTCTTTCACTTTCTTTAGCCGAGGGTCATTCAGAAACAGTCTCCCTACACTTAGGGGTAAGGTTGCGTACATCCTACCCTCCCAAACCCCACTTGATGGGATTATACCGGGTAGTTGTTGTTGTTATTGTTTTCTTTAGTGATACATCCATACTCTAGAAATCCTAGATCAACAACCTATGATCTCAATTTGGCTCCTTAAATCTTAGTTTCTAATTTATGAATGTAAATTAGAAATTTACCGAACCGAGAAAAGATAAAATTTGGTCAAGAAAGGAGAAGAAAGTGTGGTGGGGATGGCGGGCCCCTACTAGGAATGGGATAAAGTGAAATAATGTACATTTGGCTTCTTTTTTTTTTTGGTTAAAAGGAAGAGGGCGAGAGCTTAGGTGGAAAAGAGAAAACATGAAAAGGATTCATAAATTTTTACAAAATTCAAAGTATAGAAAATAAACTAGTAATTAATTAAGTGTATACAGTGATGGATGCAACTTTTTGGCAATAAGTTCAGAGTGTATATATTTTCGTGTGTGAAAAGCGAACTGATATTTTTGCAAATATAGTACATTTAAATCATAATCTCAAAAGATAATTAGTGGCGGAAATAACTTACAAAAAGTGTCATCTCACACTTCTCACCGGAAAATATCTAAACATACTGTACAATCAGTGGCGAAGATACCTTGAAAAATGTTTTATACCACTTTGTATTCTCATTTTTGTAATTGTACACTTTTCAAGTTGGAAATTGGAAATTAATTTTCTTTTTCTCTTTTGGGCATAAGGAAATAAATCAGATAAATAAACCTAACATAAAGGAGTCGTCAGCTTTAACTTTAAGAGGTGCTCCTCGATATCCAATGCTCTCCCTTCTCTCTTTTGCTTGCCATTTGACTCTTCATTTGAGTTTAACTTTTATTGACTGATAGTGCAACAAAGTTTTTAATTGATATACTCTCTCCGTCCATTTTCATTGATTTTTAAATAATTTTTACGCATATTAAAGAATTTATATTTTAATATTAATTAAAAATAAAATGGATCATATAATACTAATTTTTTCATTAAAAATATAACAAATATTCGGTAAAAAAAAGTTAATTTCTTCTTGATATTTGAAAAAATAAATATTGCATACCACTAAAAAAAAGGTTAAAAAATCAATTAAAGTGGACCAGAGAAAATATTATTTTTAGCTTGTTTTAAAAAAATATATTTTTCAAAAAATTAATATAATTTTAAATTTTTTATTTTATCCTTAATGTAATAGTTTATTATCACATATATATATGTGTGTGAGAGAGAGATTGAGAAGAGACAAAGACTAAGAAGAAAAAGAGAAGAATCTGTTTTGAAATGTGGTGGGGGGTACTGTGGGGGCAGGGCGTGGATATTTGGGAATCACTCCTATATGTATCTTTAACTTTCTTTTACCTTCTTTGACTAAAAAGAATACTCCTGTATTAAAGCACACCTTTGGCCCTCTCTTGTTTTACCTCCAACAAATGGCAGACAATTAAAGGGTGTTTTGGTAAGTTGATAAAATTAAATGGGGAAGATCATCATATTATATAAGAGTGTTTTCTCATTTAAGAAGCTTTTATAAAACTCATATCTAGATTTAATCTTTGACTTCACAACGATCTCCTCGTCTTTTCCAAAGAATAGAATAACAATAATATCAACGGGATATATGTTACTATATTAGCAATAGTGGTAATATAAAGTACAACAACAATAAACCTAATATATTTCCATAAATGGAATATGGGAAGTATAGTATGTATGCAGATCTTACCCTTATAGAGATAAAGATACTGTTTTCGATAAATCCTCGGTCAAGGAACAATGGAGATAAAGCAACAAGTATGACATGATACTATTCACAAACGACCAAAAAATAATAAATTGCCGAAAAACTAACCGAAGTCGGTCGGTATTTTTAATAATGTAATTAAAAAATGTACCGTTTGGGAATCAAACCAGGGTATGTCATATGGCAGGATACTATTCTATCACTAGACCATTGGTACATATTGGCTTAAGACTTTCTTTTATTTTATTTATACTCTTTAATTGCATTTTCGCGCAAAAATAACCGACCGATTTATTGAAAATATAAAATTACCGACCGAAGTCGGTTGTTTTTTAAAATGGCCGATTATATTAATTTTAATTTATTTTACATGAAAAATCGACGAAAGTTGGTCGGTTTCTAAAAAAATAAATTTCGCGGGACACCAAAATAGTTTCCTGAATTTTTGCACCAAAAAACCCGAAGGAAGTTGGTCGGTTTTGTAAAAAAAATTTAAAAATAATATATTTCGAAAATCGACTGACTTCGGTCGATTTTTTGACCGACCGGATTCGGTCAGTCGGCCACGGTCGGTTTTGGTCGAATTTCTAGTAGTGCAATGGAAAACCTCTCACATCTTCTGACTGGAGCATTTATGTCTCTCCTTTTCACATGCCCGAACCTTCTCATCCACAATTCCTGTAATTTATCCTCCACAAATGCCACTCCTATCTTGTCCCTAATAACTTCATTCATAATTGTGTCCTACCTGGTATGCCCACACATCCATTTCAACATCTTCATCTCAGCTACTTTCATCTTCTGGACAAGAGACTTCTCAACAGGCCAACACTCAGCCCCATACAATATAGTTGGTCTAACTACCACTCTGTAGAACTTGACCTTAAGTCCAGGTGGCTCATTTTTATCACACAAAACCCCCGAGGCGAGCCTCCATCTCATCTATCCCGCTCCAATACGATGAGTAACATCCTCGTCAATCTCCCTATTGCCTTGAATAATAGACTCAAGATACTTAAAACTATCTCTTTTGGGGACGACTTGAGCATCAATCTTCACTTTCGCTCCTCCTTCATGCATCCCATTGATCACGTCCGACCATGTCTTATAAAAAGGACTAAGCGGTCGTTGCAAATATAATTTGGTTTACAAGTCCGGAGTCGAATCCCACAGAGAACTAAGGCTTAGCTACAACTATTCAATATCACCAAGAAGACAAGCTTGAACAATTCCTAACTTATAGATATTAAGATTCTTGTGTTTAACTAATTAGCTAACAAATTAAAATAGTAAATTAAAAACTAAAGATACTAAGGGTTAAACACAGGATTAAGGAGGTCTAGAGTTACGATTTCTCCTATTGTCGGAACACTTCCCGCCACGTTTTCTATAAATTCGCCTAAGTATTCTCTATCGATCATGAGTGCTCTTACTGTTATAACTCTCTCCCGAGTAATTACCATAATTTACTAGACATATTCTCCCGAATTACCGCTACCTGGCATTAAGTACGGTTCACTCGGATCGCACCCAAGGTTTCGTTATCCCTAATCCCACCTTTAAATCCTCCGTATTGATCCCTCATATACGTTAGGAGTGATGTTGTTCAACAACTACCTAAATATACACTATCTCCCGAGTAATACACACTAAATAGGCACAGTCGATTGAGAGCTCTTCAACCAACCACCATAATAATGTAGCTAAACAAATAGAGAAAATACTACAACAAATCTATATTAATGTAACATAAAAATCATCCTCCAATAGGTTCCATCAAATCCCTAGATAACAAATTAACTATTCATAATAGTATACAAAACTACAATACTAGAATTCATAACCAATAATGAAAAATAGGAAAAATAAAGTGAAAAACTCATAGAAGAATTCTCCGCCTTGCTCCTAGTGTGTTCTTGCCTTCTCTGGTTGAATCTATATTTCCACGGTGGTTCCATGCTCTCCCTAGGTCTAATGTGTGTCAAAAGTATGTCCCCGTTGCTTAAAATAGCATTTTTACATATATTTATACCAATAGGGTCGGGCCCAGATGAGACACCTTTTTATGCGTGAAATAGGACTCTGGCTTTATAAAATTTGCACAGGCGCGTCGCATGGGGCGACGTGCCACGTGGTGTGCTTGTGGGGAAGTTTAGAGAGGTGATTCTGACAGGCTGCAGGGAATTTCCACAAGCATGGCGCGCTCCGCGCCGCACCATGCGACGTGGTACTGGGAATTAGTAAAATGCAAAACATGAAAGCTGTATTCCTTTCAAATAGATTTCCACCGATATATTGTGGAGCCCAAATGGAGTTCTAACCGAAGATTTATGTGCATTTTACAAGACAATGTGCCGTATAGCCACTCGATTCTCCGTTTCGTTCTTAACTATCATTCGTTGATCCCCGAACACGATTCCGGCTTGATTCCTTGGGCTTTTACTTAGACTTCAAAGCTCCAAATCACTTGAATTTATTACATAATATCTACATAGCTCGGAATCACTCCTACAAGGCATAAATACATAATTAGTGTAAAACACTAGCAATTAAAGCTCAAACTCAATTAAAGTGCAATAATTAGAGTGTAATAAGCGACTAAAATACATAATTATAGCATATCATCAACACCCCACACTTAAACCATTGCTCTTCCTCGAGCAATCAAACTACACTTTACATAGGCACGATATTTTTAAACAATTCTCCTAACTTATCACACCAAGAATATTCAAAATAGACTAAGCACAAAGCGTAACTTCTTCAACTCAGGAATTGACTCGCAAGTACCACGCATTATTCGTAACTTACTCACTTACTCTAACATAGAGGTCCACAATATTGCCTTTCCTTCATGAATCAAGTGCCCTTACAAAAAAAAAAAGAGTAGTTTCACACACCATAAAAGTTAAGAACAATTAGGAAATCAAGATAGAAAGAATTCACTCACTCTCAGAAATAACATTCATATGCCACAAAAGATGCACCATAGACTTGCCCGTAGTGTACTACTCTACTAATCGAGCTCATTTATTCTAGGATCAAGTAGGACTTTATTTGGTTGTAATGTAGGCTGCGGACCAGGTAAGATACATTTAGATATAAGAGTGACTACACCTACCTAAGCACTTTAATACATATACTTTAACATTTAAGCCCATACTTATGTTAAACTATAACTCCACCTTCACATTAATATATATTAACTCCATACTTCTTTAAGCACAATTACATCAAGAGTCACCACTTAGCAAGGAATATCTGCACACAATAAACTATTTTTTTTCTTTTCTTTTCTTTTTAAATTCAAGTGGCTCTTATTCTTTTTTTCCAACGCAGTGCACCTTTCTCCTTATTTCATTAATTCCGCTCAAAAGTCACACCAACCACCTCACACTTTAACTTTTACACAATTCATAACAATTCAAGTGCTCATGAGAGGTTAGAAGGTACAAATAGATGGTTAATTCAAATAATAGGTAAGGCTTATAATATGGTTGCCAAAGAAACAAGATTACAGGCTCAAAAGGGTTAACTACATTACATAACAATTAGGCGGATAAAATATACATATCCGGTTCAACAAAGAAACGCCTATAGCACTTCTAAGACTGAACAAAACTACTTCTTCGCTTTGCACACACACGGGACAAGTTCTAGACATCAAATGCAATGCATATAATAATACAAAACTTTACACACACATTTCATATAACTCACTCAGGATTGAACTCATCAAGACACTCTAGTCAAAGCAGTTAAGCAAAGTTAAGATCATACAATTTAAGGTACTTATACTAGAGTCAAAAACTGAGCATAAGCATCACAATCAAAGTACTCACTATTCTCAAGGCATAACAAAGTTAATATATATTGCTTCAATTCAGTTTATCTCACACTGACTCCTACTCCTAAAAAAAAACTAACTACACCCGGTTCAAATAAAACCCTTGAAAAAGAGCCGCGACACAAAGAAAAACCAAGGGAAAATTATTACAAAACTAAAAAGAAAATATTTTTGTCTTTTTTCTTTAGACATAAGTCCCTAAATAAAATTGTCTAGGATATCCATCGACCGGGAAAGTCCGATATTTTTCTTTTTTTCTAAAAAAAATATTATTCAATTAAACTAACACAAGTAAAATAACATAGAAAGTCACCCAGACAATCTCTTCAACCCACGCTTAAAATTGTGCATTGTCCCCAATGCACATCATAACTATAAGAGGGTAGAAGAAACTCCCTGGTAGGTCGAATACCGAAGCACTAGCAGTTCATGGGGTACTCAGACTTCTTCCAAGCTTGGGCCTTCGTACGGGTACCTCACACTTAGTTCCAACCATCTGGTTTGCTGTTGCATCCTTCCAATAGCTTTGCTTTCCATACTCCTGGCAAAATAAAAATCGACACTACAAACATAATACAATTAATGAAATAAAAATAAAAGAAAGCAATAAAGCTGGGTTGCCTCCCAACAAGCACTTGATTTAACGTCATGGCACGACATGAATCACCTTTTGCCTCCAACCTAGTTTATAAATTGAACCCCCAATTTGGAATCAAGTTTTCGACTATGCTCCAAGGGTGGAGGAACAAATCTAATTGGCCCAAGCAACCATTGTACTATTCTACACTTCTTGGCTTTTAGATGAGGTATGTAGTCCTGTCTTTCTGGCAAATACAAATTCCAGAATGTAGGCAACTTGTTCCTCATTTTTTGACTTCTCAATCGGCTTGGATGACTCTATTTCCATATCATCATCCAAGCATAATATAGAAAAATGTGTGGAGTGAGGCCCAATGCGCACAAACACATGAACTTCAGGACTTTCAACTTCCTTAACATCAATGATACTAGAGTGAACAAAATTTATATCCTCAATGTCCTTGGTTGACTCTAGTCTCACTTCTTCAACATTGACATCCTCAATTGTAGTTGGCTAGGTTGTTGATGTTCTACTCTGACCTCCTCAATTAGCACCTCAAATTCGCGCTCTTTTTGGCTTATATCCCCAAAATTGGCTTGCAGCGCATTAAAACCTTCAACCACTTGATTCACTTGAGCCTCCAAATTGCGAATAGTTACCTCTTGCCTTTCTATCTGCAATTGTTTTTAATTATTTTGTTCTAGAAAGCACTTTAATATATCCTTCATCTCCTTCAGGTTTGCATCCCCAGGTTCTTTGTTTCTGTTATCACAAGAAAAGGTAGAACCATCATAGTAAAAGATTGGGGAAAGATAAGAAATATAAGCACAACCATGAAAGTGACCAGTTTTACCATCACACACATTCCATAAGTAAGATTGAGTTGGTGCACATAACTCGCTCACGGGAATATTTTGATAATTTTGATACGGGTGGTTTTCTTCACAATATGTATGAGGATCAATAGTAGAATTATCTACACCTGAATTCCCATAATTCCAAAATGTCATATTTCTCAAATCAACAGTCATAATAACAAGAAATAAAAAAATAAGTTCAATCTTGAAACCTAGCAATATATACTGCTACAACTACACCACTAGTTCCCCGACAACGATGCCAAAATTTGGTCACGCTCAACTATGCCTTATAAAAAGGATTAAGTGGTTGTTGAAAATATAATACGGTTTACAAGTCCAGAGTCAAAACCCACAGAGAACTAAAGCTTAGCTATAACTATTCAATATCACCAAGAAGATAAGCTTGAACAGTTCTTAAATTATAGATATTAAGATTCTTGTGTTTAACTTATTAACTAACAAAGTAAAATAGTAAATTAACAACTAAAGATACTAAGGGTTATACACAGGATTAAGGAGTTCTAGAGTTATGATTTTCCCTATTATCGGAATCCTTTCAACTACGTTTTTTATAAATTCGCCTAAGTATTTTCTACCAATCATGAACGCTCTGACTACCGTAACTCTCTCCCGAGTAATTACCACAATTTACGAGACATATTCTCTCGAATTACGCTATATGGTATTAAGTAAGGCTCACTCAAATCGCACCCAAGGTTTCTTTATCCCTAATCCCACCTTTAAACCCTTCGTATTGATCCCTCATATACGTTAGTAGTGATGTTGTTCAACAACTACCTAAATATGTACTCTCTCCCGAGTAATACATACTAAATATGCACAGTCGATGAGAGCTCTTCAACCAACCACAATAATAATATAGTTGAACAAATAAAGAAAATACTACAACACATATTAGCGCAACAGAAAAATATCCTCCAATAGGTTCTATCAAAATCCTAGACAACAAATTAGCTATTCATAATAGTATGCAAAATTACAATACTAGAATTCATAACCAATAATAGAAAATAGGAATAAGGAAGTAAAAAACTCGTAGAAGAATTCTCCGCCTTGATCTTAGTATGTTATTTCCTCCTTTGGTCGAATCTCTGTCTCTACGGCTGTTCCGTGCTCTACCTAGGTCTAATGTGTGTCAAAAGTATGTCCCCGTTGCTCAATATAGCATTTTTTACATGTATTTATACCAAATAGGGTCGACCCAGATGAAACACATTTTCCTGCATGAAATAGGACTCTGGATCTATAAAATTTGCACAGGCGTGCCACGTAGTGTGCTTGTGGGGAAGTTCAGAGAGTTGATTCTCACAGGCTGCAAGGAATTTCCACAGGCATGGCGTGATCTGCTCTGCAACATGTGCCGCGGTAGTGGGAATTCACAAAAATCCAAAATATGAAAGTTGTATCCCTTTCAAATAGCTTTCCAACGATATATTGTGGAGCCCAAACGGAATTTTGAGAGAAAAGTTATGTGCATTTTACTAGATAATGTGCCGTATGCCCACTCGATTCTCCGTTTCGTTCTTAACTATCATCCGTTGATCCCCGAACACTATCCCGACTTGATTCCTTGGGCTTTTACTCAGACTTCAAAGCTGCAAATCACTTGAATTCATTACATAATATCTACATAGCTCTAAATCACTCCCACAAGGAATAAAATACAAAATTGGTGCAAAACACTACCGATTAAAGCTAAAACTTAATTAGAGTGCAGTAAATAATAGTGTAATAAGCGACTAAAATACATAATTATAGCCTACCATCACCCATCACTAAACTAGCACTCCAAGTACTTAGTTTTGACCTACTTAAATTAAAATCCTTAGACTTCAGTATTTGTCTCCAAACTTCCTACCTAACGTTAACTCTGTCTTGAGTCTCGTTAATCAGGACTATGTCATCCGCGAATAGCATACACCATGGAACCTCCCCTTGTATATATCACGGCAGCACCTCTAATGCTAAGACAAACAAAAATGGGCTAAGAGTTGATACCTAATGCAACCCCATCTCCGCTGGGAAATGATCCGAGTCTCCTCTCGCAGTCCTCACCGAGTCTTCGCTCACTTGTACATGTCCTTAATCACCATAATGTATGCCACTGCTAACCTTCATACATCTTTACATGATCGCTCTCAGGACTTTATCATAGGCTTTCTCTAGGTCTATGAATACCATATGCAAGTCCTTCTTCCTCTCCCTATACTGCTCCAGCAATCTCGTCACAAGATGAATGGCTTCTGTAGTAGACCGTCCTGGTATGAATCTGAATTGGTTCTTGGAAATAGTAACACTACATCGCATCCTACTCTACACCATCCTCTCCCAAATTTTCATGGTATGACTCAGAAGTTTGATACCTCTATGGTTATTGTAGTCCTAGATATCACCTTTGTTTTTATACAACAGGATCATCAGACTCTACTGCCAATCTTCTGGCATCTTTTTCGTCGTGAAAATGACATTAAACAACCCAGTAAGCCTCTCCAAGCCTGCCAACCCACTTCTTTCTAAAATTTTACTAGGATTTCATAAGGCCCAGTTGCCTTATCTCTACTCATCTTCCGCATTGCCTCCTCAACCTCCTCGCTCCTAATATGCCTGCAAAACCCAAAATCTCTCTGACTCCCTGAGTTTTCCAACTCACCTAGCACGATGTTCATGTCCCCTCCCTCGTTCAAGAGTCTATGGAAGTACTCCTTCTATCTACGCATGATACACGCCTCTTCCACCAAAATCTTACCATCTTCATCTTTGATGCATCGCACTTGGTCCAGGTCCCGAGCCTTCATCTCCTAATCTTTTCTAACCTGTACAACTTCCTATCGTCTCCTTTGCCCTCAAGATCCTCATACAATCGCTCAAAAGTTGTAGTCATAGCTGCGGTTGTCGACGCCCCCCTTTTCCCCCTTCTAAAAGAAAAAAATCAGGTTTACGATATTATGGACAAAACAACTCTTATCCCCTTTTGAGGAATCGGGTTATGGAATTTGAAGAGTCGCTACCTAATAATTATAGTGCATTAGGACAATTCAAAGAAAAAGAAGAATATTTGAAAGAAAACCAGAGTTTGGGTAAGGGCTTGAGATTATCTCGAGGGGAAGGTGTTAGGCATCCCTAAAGATCCACTAGTGTGGTTTCCGGCCATGCTTATTTGTGACTTTAAAGGAGTAGAAGAAAGCAAGTAAGGTTTAAACATAATAGTTACAAATAAGTTTGAAACTTTGAAAATAAAAGGGAAGAATAGACATTCTTTAGAAAAGGAGCTGATGCAAAGAAATGAAAGCACTTAAGGAAAAGAAAAGAAAGGAGGTCCTAAGTTTAAATACAATATGGATCACATCAATGCAATACCCAGCAATCACTCCTCAAAATAGGGGTAGCACGAGATATTAGCGCACCGGTCATCATATCCATATTCTACCCTTCCCACCCCGTTAAGGTATTTAAACGCGATTAGTCTCGTTACTTATTGCATG
>MU783705.1:3868-14908 GCA_026770625.1 Nicotiana glauca
GGTTCGTTATGATCATTACCTCTAGAAGAGGATCTAGGGGTTTAAGAAGTTCTGTCTTTGGAAGAAGAGGGTTTTGTAGTATTTTTCTATGAAGGAGTTAATATTCGGCTAAAAATGTATATATTTAATTATTGTTGCCTCACAGTGTAGTACTTTTAATTATCTTTTGAGTATTAGTTATATTACTTTTTGCTTAATATTATATATTAACTGTGTAGGAATCAAGCGGTGTGAAGATGAAGAGATTTAGAGCAAAATTAAATAAAATATGGAAGAAATACAAAAGAAAATTAAAAGAATAAAGAAAGGGGGGCCCCCTTTGGGTTTTGTCCCCCAAGTGGAAGACAACAAAAAGACGAGGATACAAATCAAAGAAAGGAATTGGAATTGAAGTAGAAAATGTACTGGATTCTGTGCCATGGCTAACATGACGTGCTGGCCTGGATCCTGCATGCGGGATTTTTCCTACTTTATTCGGGACATGGTTATTTCGGTCCTATACGGCCCCAGCTTGTATAACAAGGGTTCTAAATCTATTTTGGAGGAGGAGGACATTTTTGAGAGGAACTTTTGATGAAGGAAAAGCACAGAGCTGTTGTGGAGGCCGAGTTTCATCTTTTCTTCCACCAAATATAGTAATTTTTATGTTTATTTGTATGATTTGTCATTTCGCTATTACGTCTATGTGGAGCTAAACTTTACGTTCTAGGGTTGTGGTTCTTTCATGACTATTGTTATTCGAATATTGATTTTGATTTCATGATTTATAATATTAGTTTATTTATTTAATCTTGCACGTAATTATTTGATTGCTTGATCATCAATTGAATACTATATGCGGATCGAGAATTGAATTGGAAAGTGGGAGTTCTAGATTGCATATAGAATTGAGTGGAGCAAGTCCTTGAACCTAGGAATTGGGGAACAAATTCGTGGTTAGGATAAACATATACCTAATTGCCTTGCTTGGTTGATGTATAAGACTTATAAATGCGTTCTTGCTAGTTCTAACTTCATAGACATATAAGCATTAGGTTAGCTTGAATAGGCTAGTAAGAACTCGACAGATTCTTATGAGCAATTTTAACTCTATCAACTAATAAGCAAACTGAATTAGTTAGTCAATTCACTTATTATACGTAGAGCTAGAGACATCATCTAATGGGTAATAACCCACTACCAAACTACAGAAAACAAGGGGCCAACATGATCACCTGGAGGAGGACTATGATTTAAAAGGGACCATTGTTACCATTGGGAATACTGAAGCAACAAGAACAACTCTTTGGGTAGCCCTGTTAATCTCCTTGCAATTGAAGCTGCCTGATGGTTCAGACTTATCACCCATGTCTCATCACAACCGTCAAAGGGGATTGGAATCATGAGGATAAGGCAGTTCCACCGGCCTATCAGACAAAGGGAAAGGGAAAAATTACATAAACTTTGGCCGCTCATAGGATGGAGTGATCCTAAAGATGTTATGCTCTAGAATAACTGAATCGGGGAAATCAAATAGAGATAGAATCAAAGAAGAAATATAGCTAATGCAGAGGAGGCAAAGTTCTGACAGAATATTTCAGTTAAGGAATACTATATCGAAGTACAATTGAGAAAGACCCCTTCCTACATATAAATCATGGATATGTTGACAACTTCTGACACTCATAAGGACGCTTTGGTAAAAGTATTGAGTGGAGTAAGCATGATGGGAAACACCACTAACGAGGCACTGGCAGCAATTATCGGGAAAATGGTGGAGGCTAATAAGGTCTCTTTTCGGAGGAATGAGCTTCTTGTGGAGGGAGTGGATCACAGTAGAGCTTTACACATCATTTTCAAGTGTGGAAACAAGGTCATATCTAAGGTACTAGTTGACGGGGGATCTAGAGTGAACATTTGTTCGTTCTCCACTCTGCTAGAACTGGGTTATTCATGTAAGGAAGGTGAAAAAAATCCATGTGAGGGTAAGGGTTTTTGACATATCGTAGAAAGGTGTCCGTGGGGAAATTTTTCTAGCTTTGTAAGTGGTAGCTGTATAGGGTCGAATTTGACTGACCCCGCCCTTATACTGATCGTACGGACAAAAGTCGGCCCCAAGGGGTGACTCAAGGATAATTGGAGGGACGACCATACAATTATGTCGGCCCCTCTGCAGCGTGTGCTTTACCTTTATTTCATATTTTTTCTTTATATTTGGGAGATAGTGAAATGGAAACCGCTCTGCTATATAAAGAGGGTTTCCAGTTGTGCAAAGGGAATGATTTTTTGATGAATAGAAATCTCTCTATATCTCTATCTGAGTTACTCTCTCGCAGATGAATTTGTCTTTTTCATCTCTCTAATATCTTCATATTATCCAGTTCTTTAACCCCTCTAATCACCAAGCGACAAAGGGCAAAATATACTCTAGAGTCGATTATTTTTTATTACGATTTACCCCTCTTCTTATATTTGATTGATTTGCTTAAATATTGTTCGATAACATTTTAAGCCAAACAATTTGGCACGATCTATGGGAAATTTGGTAATCGAAGTCATAGTTCACATCTGGAGTATCAAAAACAATGATCATTATCCTCCAAACTCAGTACAACAAGCAAATGGCAGACAGAGAATCTAGGCTAAAGATGATAGCCGATGTCTCAACCAACCAAATAGGCCCCCTCAACGAGGCCGGTAGAGAAAATATTGCAAACACAATGCCAAGTAGTGTTCCGGAGGAAGAAATTTTGCCCTCCTCGCTTGAAGATCTAACGATCTTACATGAAAAGGGAGCTTCGACATCTGCAGTAAAGGAAACACCCCCGGTAGTCAAAAAGTTACTGGAGGAATGGTTGACGAACACCCTAAGCGGCATGGTCGAGAAAACGTTTTCGGGAAACCCCAAAGATTCGTCAGCGGCAGCAACCACCACGGCCGCCGGCGAACTAGGTGATATGCGGACGAGCAGCGCCCATATAGATATCAACGCAAACGATAAGTCACTTACAACCGTCTTAAGGAAAATGGAAGAAATAGAGAATAAGAATAAGGCACTCCGCGACAAAATATAGGAGCATCAGGAAAAGGCAGCAAAATACCCGGTGGACCGAAACGCGACGTAGGACGGTTCGTCGAGCAACCATACTGTGAGGAAGCCGCTCCTCACCCAATCCCAAAAACCTTCAAGATGCCCCCATATTTGAGAATATATGACGGGACCACGAATTTGGAAGATCATCTGATCTACTACGTAGCCGCTGTAAAAGGAAAAGACTTGTCAAAGGAGCAGGTGCCGTCCGTGCTGCTAAAATTTTTTGGAGAAACCCTGACCGGAGGAGCACTAACACGGTACTCACAACTACCGGCTAGATCGATATCAACGTTTAAAGAGATGGCGGGCAAATTCGTCACCTCCCATGCGGGAGCAAGGGTTAACAACATTTTTGCGATCAGGCAAATGACGAGCGAAAGACTCAGGGACTTCCTGGCACGATCCAATAGGGTAAGAATGATAGCCTGCCTAACGTATCGGAGGGAATGTTAGTTGCCGCCTTCCAAAATGGTTTGAACAGATATGGGTCGAAAGAAACCAAGAAAATACTCAGCCGACTCATAAAGTATCCCCCCACAACATGGGAGGAGAACCACAATGCCTACTGTGCAGAAGTAAGGGCAGACGAGGATGACCTTAACGGTCCAACTTGGAGGTTGACGTTAGTACAGACGGAAAGCAGGAGAGATTGACGCAACGACGGGCGAGGGGATCCACTCCCACGATTCAAAAGAAAAAGGCATCAGCCCTATGTCAGAGACCCTAACCTGCCTCCTCCTAAATAACAGGACGCCTTGCAACGGTATACCGCTGCGCTCAGGAATGAAAGAGGTATGCCTCCGTTATTATCCGCCCAAAATTTTTGTGTCTCACCTTCTAAAATAGTATACGCACTAGAGAAGCTGGGCCAGAAGGTATCTTAGCCATAGAAGATGAAATCAGATCCTAGTGCAAGGAAATCAAATGCCTGTTCGAATTCTACTAGGAAAGGGGACACAGGACCGATGATTGCATAGGCCTACGCCAAGAAGTGGTCAGGATGCTGAACCAGGGATACGTGAAGGAGCTGCTCAGCGATAAAGGAAGAGCCAACTTCGCCAGGGGACGAGATCAATCTCAAGGACTACCAAAAATGCCATCCCCAACACAAACCATACAGATGATTGTCGGTGGCGGTGACGACTCGAAAATCAACCACGTCAAGTTCACCACCACACACAAATTGAAGTGCATGATCGCTCATGAACGGTATGGCGATTTCGAAGATAGTATCACCTTCGATAAGTCTGATGCGGACAGTTTGTATTTCCCTTATTATGATGCTTTAGTTATCACCTTACGCATTGTTGATACTGATGCGAAGAGAATCATAGTAGACGATGGAAGCGGCGCGTGTATTATCCATCCGAGAGTTCTCGTGCAAATGATGCTCAAGGATAAGGTAATACCGCATTGCATAACACTGACAGGTTTTAACAATGTAGTGGAACGGACCTCTGGAGAAATATCGCTGCCGGTCCTGGCGAGAGGAATCACGATGGACACCACCTTCCACATCATGAACTAGGAAATGACTTACAACGTCATCACAGGACGTCCATGGATACACGCCATGTGAGCCATCCCCTCGAGCCTCTATCAAGTAATCAAGTTTCCCACCCTATAGGGAACATTCAGTATCCGAGGAAAACCATGCACCGCCCAAGAATATTACTGGATTGCACTCACACCAAGCAACTGAAAGGGGAAAGCGCAGAAGCATAACAAACAGCCATGTCGGGAACCAAACTCAACCCAACAACAGAAGGCATTAGGGACCTCGATATCATAGAAACTTGCAAAGCGATAGTCGAGGATCTCGGCTCTGTCATGTTGGACAGTACCGACAGTTCGTAAAAAGCCTACATCGGGCATAACCTCTCCGACCCAGGTAAGTACCATGAATTCTTAACTAACCATGCAGGTCTATTTGCCTTCTCCCATTTAGATATGTAGGGGATCCCGTAAGACATTGCCATTCACAAACCGAACATCAACCCACTTTATCCGCCCATACGGCAGATAAGGAGAAAATTCAATGCCGAAATCAACGAGGCAGTCAGTGAAGAAGTAAATAAACTGCTGGCCAACGGTTCCATCATAGAATCGAAGTACCCCTAGTGGGTCGCCAATGTGGTCATGGTAAAAAAGAAAAGAGGGAAATGGAGGACGCGTGGACTTCACTGACTTGAACAAGGCATGCCCAAAAGATTCCTTCCCATTGCCTCACATCGATCAGCAAATAGACGCAACAGCCGAACACGAGCTGTTAAGCTTCTTGGATGCCTACTCTGGCTACAACCAGATCCTGATGGCCGAAGAAGACCAAGAAAAAATGACTTTTATTACCCATCAAGGGACTTACTTCTATAAGGTGATGCCCTTCGGGCTCAAAAACGCCGGCGTACCATACCAAAGGCTGGTCACCAAGATGTTCAAAGAACAGCTCGGCAAGACGATGGAGGTCTACATCGACGATATGCTGGTAAATTCGACTAAAAAGGAGGACCAGATCGACCATTTAAAGCAATACTTTGAGATACTAAGACAATACGGGATGAAGCTAAACCCAGAGAAAAGTGCTTTCGGTGTAGATTCCAGAAAATTCCTAGGTTTTCTCGTATCCCAGCGAGGTATCGAAGTCAACCCAGACCAGATCAAGGCCATAGAAATGATACTAGAAATCCTGAATAGCAAGAAGCAGGTGGAAAAACTAACGGGGTGAGTAGCCGCTCTATCCAGATTTATCTCGCGATCCTCGAACGGGTGCCATAAATTTTCAGTGTACTAAGAAAAGGTCGAGGGTTGCAATGGAACGAGGAATGCATTGAGGCATTAATGAAACTGAAGGAATATCTAACTTCACCACCCTTGCTCGTCAAAGCAGATCCCAGCGAGTGCCTACTAATCTACCTGGCGGTGTCAAAAGTCACTGTCAGTGCCGTCCTGGTTCGCAAAAACGAAGGTATGCAATCCCCTATTACTATATCAGCAAAACCCTGATAGATGCCGAAATGAGGTATCCGCACCTAGAGAAGCTTGCTTTGGCATTAGTCGTAGCTTCATGAAAGCTTAGACCCTACTTTCAATGCCATCCAATAAAGGTAATAACAACTTTCCCCTTAAAAGGCATCCTACACAAACCCGAACTCTCGGATAGGCTTGCCAAATGGGCCATAGAATTCAGCGAGCACGACATAACCTATCACCCGAAAACCGTCATCAAGTCATAGGTACTTGCCGACTTTGTTGCCAACTTCAGCATGGGAATATTGCCAGAGGTGGAACAAGAGGCCCTCCGCGCCACTGCACACACCGACCTCTGGACTCTCTACACTAATGGTGATGCGAACGCCTCAGGATCAGGATTGGGACTCGTCCTCGAAGTCCCCACGGGAGAAGTAATTTGCCAGTCCATACGATGCCCCTAGATGACTAACAAGGAGGTCAAGTATGAGGCAGTGATTGCAGGTATGAAGCTAGCCATCAAATACGGAGCCCGTCGGCTCGTCCTCCACTGCGACTCTCAACTCGTAGTAAATTAGGTCACAGGAACCTACCAAATTAAGGTACACAGGCTGCAAAAATACCAGTCAGAAATCCATAAGCTGATGCCAGAGTTCGAGGAATGCCACTTTGAGCAGATCCCTAGGGGAAAGAACATCGAAGCGGATATCCTGGCAAAACTGGCCGCAGCCACCAAAAAAATCAACAAAGAAAACGTGGTCACTCTCCTCCACTCAGCCGTCGACCATATCGAGGTACTCACCTTAAACTTGACTTGGGACTTGCGTAACCAGTTTCAATCTTACCTGCAGGATGGGACACTCCTACGCGACAAAAAGGAAGCCAAGAAACTTCGGGTGCGAGCAGCCCGCTACAGCCTAATAAATCACGATCTCTACAAGAGAACGTTCGAAGGTCCCCTTGCTAAATGTCTCAGGCCACACCAGATAGGCAAGTATTGGAGGAAGTGCATGAGGGCCATTGTGGCGCCCATACGGGGAACCGCGCCCTTATCCGATGCCTCATACGCACCGGCTACTACTGTCCCACCATGAAGAAAGAGTCAGCAGACTACGTCCGAAAATGCATACAATGCCAAAAGATTTCCCCTATGATACACCAGGCAGGAGAACTACTCCATTCGGTCACTTCGCCATGGCCATTCATAAAATGGGGAATGGACATAATTATCCCCCTACCGGCTGGACGAGGAAAGGTACACTTTCTGTTAGTTCTAACAGATTATTTTTCTAAATGGCTCAAAGTAGGTGCGTACGCGCAAATACGCGAGCAACAGGTAATCGCATTCATATGGAAAAACATCATATGCCATTTTGGCATCCCCAAAGAAATAGTTACGATAAAGGGTCCCAGTTCATCGGTAAAAAGACAACCGAGTTCTTCGAGAAATGGCACATCAAGCGGATACTCTCCACCCCATATCAGCCCACTACTAAGGGTCAAGCCGAATCCTCCAACAAAACAATACTGAACATACTAAAAAAGAAGCTCGAAGAAGCCAAGGGGATATGGCTCGAATTACTACCCGAGGTATTATGGGCATACCGGATAACACCCGAATCCAACACGGGGGAAACACCGTATTCACTGGTTTACGGAACCGATACCGTTATACTCGTCGAAATCAGAGTGCCTACGTTGATATACTCATACACTAGCGGAGCAGACAACGATGCCAGCAGGTTACAAGACCTGGATGAGGCCGAAGAGCGAATAGACATGGCCCATATTAGAATGACCGCCCAAAAACAACAAGCGGAAAGATATTACAACAAGAAAGCCAAGCTGAGACCGCTTAGAGTCAGCGACTATGTTCTCAAAGCCAAAACAGTGGCATCAAAAGACCCGAACAAAGGAAAGTTAGGAACCAACTGGGACGGACCATACAAAATCACGGCGGCAGCGGGCAAAGGAGCATTCCAACTAGAAACGATGGAGGGAAAACTACTCCAAAACAACTGGAACATCGCCCATCTCAAACACTTCCACTTATAAAACGCATCTCCCAAGTCGTACTCTTTTTCCCTTACTTGAGTTTTATCCCAATTGGGTTTTCTCGTGGAGGTTTTTAACGAGGCGACGAAGGGGATGCCCGGTGGAACAAGAAGCACAAGTTCACCACGTTGGCCCACCAACACAGCTCGTAGGCAAACATGGTGAAGGGACTACCCTAGTATCTCCATTGAACGAATGAAGATGTCCATTGTATTAACAAAATCTCCATTGAGTGAATAAAGATCTCCATTGAACGAATGAAGTTCTCCATTGTATGAATAGAATTGTCCATTGAATGAATAAAGATCTCCACTGTATGAACAAGATCTCCATTACACAAACAAGAAAATAATCGACATCAGTTTGACCTCGTTCGAACCACGACGGGTATTTCTTCGACGATAGTCGAAGAAACATCCTAATGGCTAAGGCCATCGACATCAGTTCGACCTCGTTTGAACTATGACGGGTATTACTTCGACGACAGTCGAAGCAGCATCCCAATGGCTAAGGACATCGACATCAGTTCAACCTCGTTCGAACCACGACGGGTATTACTTTGATGATGGTAGAAGCAGCAGCCCAAAGGCTAAGGCCATCGACATCAGTTCGACCTCGTTCGAACCATGACGGGTATTACTTCGACGAAGTCGAAGCAACATCCCAATGGCTAAGGCCATCGACATCAGTTCGACCTTGTTCGAACCACGACGGGTATTACTTCGACGATAGTCAAAGCAACATCCCAATGGCTAAGGCCATCGACATCAGTTCGACCTTGTTCCAACCACGATGGGTATTACTTGATGACAATCAAAGCAGAATCCCAATGGCTAAGGCCATCAACATCAGTTCGACCTCATTCGAACCACGATGGGTATTACTTCGATGACAGTCGAAGCATCATCCCAATGGCTAAGGCCATTGACATCAGTTTGACCTCGTTCGAACCACAATGGATATTACGTCGACGACAGTCAAACCGGCATACCAAAGGCAAAGGTCATCGACATCAGTTCGACCTCATTCGAACCATGACGGGTATTACTTCGACGATGGTTGAAGCAACAACCCAATGGTTAAGGCCATCGACATCAGTTCGACCTCGTTGGAACCACGACGGGTATTATTTCGATGATAGTCAAAGAAACATCCCAATGGCTAAGGCCATTGACATTAGTTCGAGCTCGTTCGAACCACGACGGGTATTACTTCGATGACAGTCGAAGCAACATCCCAATGGCTAAGGCCATCGACATCAGCTCGACCTCATTCGAACCAGATGGTTATTACTTCGATGATAGTCGAAGCAATATCCCAATGGCTAAGGCCGTTAACATCAGTTCGACCTTGTTCGAACCATGATAGGTATTATTTCGATGACAGTCGAAACAACATCCCAATGGCTAAGGGCCTTCGCTATCAAAATAGTGCGGTTCGACCTCGCTTGAACTGGGACTCCGTCTATGCATTCACTATCAAAACAGTGCAGTTTGACCTCGCTCGAACTGGGACTCAGGCCGTGCCTTCACCTTCAGAATAGTGTAGTTCGATCTCGCTCGAACTGGGTCTCATGCTAAGTGCCTTAACCGTCAAAACTGTAGTTTGACCTCGCTCGAACTTCGACCTTATTTGAACCTCGACGGACATTACTTTGACGAAAGTCTGTAACATCCTGATGGCTAAAGCCAACGATATCAGATCGACCCTAGTCAAACCACGGCACAACATCTCGACAAACGAAAGGCTTTACCTAAATTAAGCAATACGACGAACAAACGAAGAAATAAAGCAAAAAAAGTTATATTACAACAAAAATCACATTTACATTCACCCCCACGGGCGAGTCATAATACACTGTGCAAACAAAAAATATACATGTACATATGGTCAAGATTGCCCATCATCCCCCGAATGGTAGACATCACTATACCAAGAACCAGATTCAAGATGGTTGACACCATCGGAAGCAAGCCCGCTCCCATTGGGAGAGTCGGAATCATAACTGCATACCTCACGGGCGGCACAAGCCTCATCCCTTCATCTCTGGACTTCTTCCTCGGTGGCCCAGCCCACAGTTTGAAGTTCTCTGTACACATCGACCTTGGCCTCATTAAAAATCCATATCTCATGCGCATTACAACAAGCAATCTATACAGGTGAAGGGCGGGAAGTCGAAGGTCGTGAGAGCCTATGAATCTCTGCTGCCTTGGCATCGAGCTCGAGAGTCCGCTTCGCCACTCTCTGTTGCAGGTCGGCGTTCTCCGCCGCCACCCCCCGGCTCAATTCGAGCTCATCGTCTTTGTATTTCAGGAGCTCCTCTAACTCACTGTTGCGGGCTGCAACTCGCATTAGCTCGCTATCCGCCGCCTCCAGTTCGGCTCCCCTACGCTCCGACTGGGACTTGTTGATACCCAATTTTTTTCTCTATGTATTTTTATACTCAAATACTTTCAATATAGCATGTGTATACATATATAAGCATGCCCAAAAATTTTGGTATTTTTCCTCAATTTTTAAGATTTTTTAGAATCAAATCGTTGTCTATTTTTATAGTACAAAATCCAAAATTATTCCCAAAATTATCATTTTTTGGTGAATAGCATATTTCATTCTCATATTTATAATAAAATATAATTAATATGATTTTTGCGTATTTTTACAAATTTATTTGGAATTTCTAAAGCTAAATTGCATGAAATTAAAATTATAGTCTATTTTACAATTAACTGCATTTTATAATTATAAAATCATTTCTGGTATTTTTATATTGATATTTACATATTATTAATTAGTTCTGTATTTTCAATTTGTTTTTCAAATCATTTTAACTATTTTTATAAAATAAAAAGGGGAAAATGGCTATTTAAATGCTAGCCAAAATTTATTGCAAACATAGCCCAATTGAACCCCAATTTTAACCCCATTTCAGACAACCCATATTC
>MU783705.1:16722-94243 GCA_026770625.1 Nicotiana glauca
TGATCTGAGCCGTTGATCAAATGAGATCAACGACCCAGATTATATTGCCCTAATTAAATCTAACGACCCCCCCTTCGACCCCTCATTTGCATAGAGACTGGTCTCTCTCTTAGACTCTTCGTCTCCTCCTTCTCTCTAGAACCTTCTAGTTCTTCTCCGACGGGTCTCATCGCCTCTCCGGCCAACTCCATCCTCACTGCTCTCGATCTCCAGTCGCCAGGGAACCTTGTCTCGTTGTTTCTCTCTGAGCTTTGAAGCCCTAGAGCTTCCACCATGAACGACGGTCCCTGGAAGCCTTGCTTGGCTTATCTCCTGCCTTCTCTCTGGTGGTTTTCAGTCCGATGTTGCTTTAAACACCATTATTAACGAGTTTCGCAGCCAGGTTCCTTACCTCACTGATTTTATTGCAAACCCATTTTTGTCTAAATCTCTTAATTCACGTCTTTTTAAATGATTTCTAGTTTATTATTTGAGTTCTACACTACTTATTACTCGATACCTTCGATTTGTTCAAGTTTTTAAACGTTCTTGTTCCTCTTTTCAAAACTAGGGTTTCCGACCCCCTTTAAAATCACCGTGCATTCTGTTTCTTTAAGTGTTATGCGATTATTCCTATGATTATGTGTTTGATTATGTTGTAAACCTGTTTGTTCCTGAGTTCCAGGCTTTAGACTATTGCTAGGGTTCCGACTCTCCACTGTTTATATGATTCCTTACTTAGGGTTCTTAGCTTTGTGACTATTGTATTTAAATAAGTTTAAATGCTTTTCTTTACTGAATATTTTGTTAATTTCGAGCATCTCTTTGAATCCCTAATTTGTATGTATTTTCCTTAAGGGTTCTTACATTGATTTTTCAAATTGTTTCTTTACTCGTGAGTTGCTTTCTATACTTGGTACTGATTCCCTCTAATTTTGGTCTTGTACGTGATTCTTTGACTGATTTCTAGAGTTGATTTATATTCTTAAACATTTTTTTTAAGTATTCAGCATATACTTCCCTTGTCTTAAGCGTCGTATACCTAGCCTTTATTACATGCTCCATGCATACTGCTCTTATTATGGTATAATCAGTCATCTGACTGATTCTTTTCCTTACTTGATAACCTGTACTCCCATTAGAATCATGAATCCCTGCTTTAATTGAATTAAGTCTTGTGATTGATTCAATTTGGTACTATAATTATGTACCTGTTACTCTATTCTCTACTGTTTTCAAAAAACTATAAGTATTACTCTTCTTTTCTCACACACACATATACACGAATAAAACTCATTACTTTGAATTCTCTCTCTTTCACACAAACATATTTGGTGCTCTCTTTGTTTCACATAATCTCTCTCACTTCTCTTGTGACTACTGGTTGCTCCACTAGTTTGAAACTCAGACTGAGTTTTAGACTATTTCACTGTTCCACTATACTGCTGCTCACTTCTATTGCTGCTCACTTCAGCTATTGCTGCTCACTTTTGCTATTGTTACTGCTTCTCTATATTGCTGCTCTCTCAGCACACCATCTTGCATACTATAACTCACCACTACCCTGTATTACTTTACCTTCAACTGGTATGTCTCCAATTTGATTTACAGCCCCAAAAGCAATATATTTCTATTTTGTGTTACACTTCCTTTTGTCTCTTGCATTCTTCTACTTATGGTTTTGTTGCTCTTACTGCAATTAGCATGCCTTTGTGTTTATTAATATAGTCTGGCATGCCTGTGTTTGTTTCCTCCATGTTTCTCCTTATTCCCCCTCACCCTGTACCCTATTAGCATGTATTCAGGACCCTTTTAGCTATTAAGTAATCCTGAACCTTTTCTTGATGTGTGAATCTGTCAATCTAATACTGTTTAGACCCTGACCCCTTTGTTTGAAACATGCTTGATTATTCTGAAGTACTTCTCTTTGGTGTTCTGTGTATATGTAACTGTGTTATTGCTTGTGAGTTATTTGTTCCCTTTTCCCCTGCCCCTGTTGGTGTTTCCTGAGTATTGTGTGACTCTTTGCTTTCAAAACTGGTTCTATATTAACTGTTTTCAAACTCAATTGATTACTTTTCTTTCAAAAACTCTTTTTCATGTGAATCATCTTTCAATTGTTTTTCAACTCAACTTCTTCAAATCCTATCACAATCCCACTACTCCTAGAACTTAGGTTCTACCCCCTTAGTGTAAGCATTGCTTTGGTACCTTGAGTACCCACTGAACTTTGATGCACAAGGCTGGTAATTCCACACTTGCACTTGTCAATGATGATTTGTCTTGGGTGCCTAGTATTGGCCAGGGTCCCAAGGGACCCTAGGGAACTTTGCCGCACCCAAACCCTTGGTAAAGGCTGTGAAACTCGAAAGAAGTAAGGTTGGAGATTTGGGCCTAGTTGAAGGCTCCCTATAGAATAACTTCTTATTCTTTTCATTAACTGTAATTTCGATTATCTTGGTCTGTTATAACTTGTAATGAACAATTGGGATTTATAGTAAAATTGGGAGGGTTATGCATGCTTAGTTTAAGGGTACGGGTAGAAAATATGCTTGTAGGGCTTTTCTTATTTGTGCAATAGATATCCTGTCTAGGACATGCAGCTCATACGACTAGAAATCCTGTTTTAGGCTCTTTTTTTACATTTCAGCTTGTTATTTTACTCATTTTTATAATCACAATCGGTTAATAACCAACAAGTTACTGCCATTGCTACTGCATTTAGAGACCATCTTCTTAGGAGCCTTTTGTGCATTAGGTATCATGTCAATTAGGATTTTCTTTTGAGTTGCAATTGTTTGAACGCCTCATTAGTTTCGTTTAGTAAGATAAGGCTGGTTAATAATTTCTTTTAAAAACTGGAAAACAAATATATGTGTGCACTTCCTTTTATATAATCAGGCAATGTCTTTAACGCCTAGGCAAGCCTTAGGCTGGATAAAATCAATTAATCGTCTTAAGTCTAAGCCATTTGACCTCTTTAAATTGCCCAGACTTGTTTCCTCCCTGAAGTCCGCTTGGTTTTCCTAATAAACTCCCGCCCTATTTTTAATCACATCTATATGTTTTTCTACTATGTTACCTTTTCAGTCCAGAACTAGACTACTATTTTCTAAAACTTAGCAGAATACTATGTCTTTAATATCTTTTGTAATTTTCAAAAGTATATTTCCATACTGATATACTTACTGCTCTCTCTCTCTCTTAACTCCTGAAATCCTGAATGATTTTGCATCTGTTTCTTCCTCCTGTCCGAAACTGTGCTATTTCCTTTTATCAGAATACCACATCTTTGATATCTTTACTATATATTTTCCAAGTGTGTTTCAAAGTGTTTTCTTACTGATTCCTAAAATGTTATATATTTACTGCCATTTTCTCAAGTTCTAATAATTTTCGTCCAACTTTCTGAAATTCTGGTTAAATTTTTGGCTTCTATTTAAACCTATTTTCGACACTCCAGCTTTTAAACTCCCATTTCTTTAGACCTTAAATGTGATTGAGACGTGCTAATTATGTGTCTATCTGTGGAGGGATATTTGAGCCTTTTACATGCCCTTTATATGATTCCTTACATGAAGTCCTCTCTGTTTTGTATGTCGCCTAGTATTTTTGACCTTTAAACCTAAGGGTTCAACCTAGTCCTCACCTTATGGGAATAGTGGTCCTAAAACAACCTCTAGGACTTATAGGACGGGACGGGTAATAGCACGCAATAAGCATTCGTGACTAATCCACACGTTTAAATACCTTAACGGGGTGGGAGTGGTAGAATATGGATATGATGAGCGGTGCGCTAATATCTCGTGCGACCCCTCTTTTGAGGAGTGATTATCGGGTATTGCATTGATGTGATCCATATTGTATTAAACCTAGGACCCCTTTCCTTTTCTTTATTTGTGAATAATATTTTTTCTTAAAATTATGTTTCCTTCCAATTAATCCTTCTTTTAATCGTTTATGTCATTTCTTTCCAAAAACTTTCAAACTTATCTGTAATTGCTATGTGCAAGCCTTACGTGTTCCCTTTATTTTAAAGTCAAAATTAAAGCATGGCCAGGAACCACACTAGTGGATCTTGAGGGGTGCCTAACACCTTCCCCTCGAGATAATCTCAAGCCCTTACCCGAACTCTGGTTTTCTTTCGAAATTGTTTCTTCTCTTTAAAGTGTCCTAATGCACTATAATCATTAGGTGGCGACTCTCCAAAATCCATAATTCGATTCCTCAAAAGGGAATAAGAGTTGTTTTGTCCATAATATCGTAAACCCGATTCCTTTCTTTTTTTTAAAAAAGAAAAGGGGGCGGGGGAAAGGGGGACGTCGATAGCATGGCAACTCTCCTAGGGATTTGTTTAAGGCTTCTACCATTACATGCTTTTGTGACTTTATTGCTTCCTTAATTGCATTTACTTTCTGTCTTTAACTGTTTCATCAGAAATACTAACTTGGCTCTTCATGTTTTTCTTTCCCTTTAATTTCTTCTTTTACTGCCTTATTATTTCAATTCCATTGTAATTTCCGTGTATTTATTGTAATCTTTATGAATGTGAAAATACATGCAATTTGCTTCATTATTATAACTGCATTCCTCAACATCATATTCCACTCGTGCCAAAACAAAGCCTATAGCAACGCTTATAATGAGTGGTTGCGCTCTTCCAATATCATAACCCTATAAATGTGGCAAAGGCATATTTGCGGTAAAACCAGTCGATCAACGGTGTAGTCGACGGTTCCGCACCTTTCCCTCTTGAGTTGTCCGCTCAAGCGTACCTTGTCTAGAACTTCAAAAGTATAAACCTTATTCCATTAAATTGTTCATGTATCATGGTCAACCCTAGCTGAGTCAGTTATGTGTCCACATAATGGCTCCTTAAGATAGCCTAAACCGAAGTCCATTTGGTTTCCTCGAAACCCAAACGGACGCCTCCACGTTATGTGCATTTATTTGGAGAACTGAATGCCTTTTGCTAATTATTGATTTAAATAGTCGAGTCTGGTAGGGTAAAGGGCCTAACACTTTGTTTTGCAGAAAATGAGGCACGAAGTCCCCAGATTCGGTATGGTATCCAACATTCACCCAAGGTTGCTAAGCTGGTGGGAAGATCTTCGTGCCAGCGATCAAACCCTCGTCCGCAAGTACTTAGGGAATTTGCCCACACTTCTGGAAATCCAGCCTGACAACAAAATCATAGAGACTGCCACTTTGTTTTGGGATAGTGATCGATCGGTGTTTCGCTTCAGGGATTTGGAATTGGCTCCTTTACTGGAAGAAATAGGGGGTTTAGCTGGTATCCCTTGGGAGACTCCTGGCCTGATTATGCCGGAAAACCGCAAAAGTAGAGGTTTCTTTAAGATGATGGGACTCAAGAAAAATCCCGACCTAGCTTGTTTGAAGGACTCCTACATACCATTTGACTTCTTGTATGAGAGGTATGGCCATAGCAAGTCTTATCGCACCTACACTGACGAGTTCGCCCTCACCTCTTTGGGGCACATACATAGGAGGGTCTTTGTGTTCATGTTCTGCTTCTTGGGTATGATGATCTTTCCCATGAAGAAGGCTAGGATCCACACCAGACTAGCCATGGTAACCAAAACCTTAATGGAATGTATCGACGGGCAGTCTTTCAGCATAGTGCCCATGATCACTACCGAAATGTATCGAGCCTAGGGAAAATGTCAACAAGGGGCTCCGCACTTAGAAGGTTGTAATCTGCTACTTCAACTTTGGCTCATATAACACCTTCAGAAAGGCAACTACAGATAGGAAATCATACGCAGGTATTGGGATGACCATATCGCTTTTCACCACCCAAAGAGAATGAACTTCATGCCCAACATGTTCGATCAGCCAGAGGACGCCAGTGGATGGGTAGAGTTGTTTGAAAATCTAAAAGAAGAGCAAGTACAGTGGATGTTCGAGTGGTTCCCAACAGGGGAGTTCATTGTCCGTTCTCGAGACGCGCCATTTCTCGTGCTCATCGGTCTGAGGGGAACTCATCCTTATGTCCCTCTCCGAGTCATGAGGCAAGCTGGAAGAAAGCAGATCATACCCAGGATAGAGAAAATGAGTCATTTCAGGGCTGACTTTCAAGATGATGATAGCCCATATAGGTGTCACGCTCAGCATATGTGGCACTGCAAGCTCGTCTTAGGGAAGGAGTCTATTGAACCAGACAGGTATCATACCGGGTGTGTACCGCACTACACGGGTTGGTTGGAAGATGATCACATTGGTTTGGGTCGTCCAGGATTTGTCCATGGTCATAGGATTATTGATGAGAAAACTGAAGCACAGGTCAAATACAATCAGCTGCGCAAGAGGATGCGAGAATGTGAGAATGAACATCGGGAAATACAGGAAGCCCACGAGAAGCTGATCAACGAGTGGAAGGATATGGCTGTCAACGCCAACAACCGGTTGGGGTATCTGGAGCGAGGTCTAGTGGAATTGGGAGGAAAGTTCTTGAAAAGAATTAAAGACTGTCAGAATGCCGAGGGAAGTGCAGGCGGACATCTGGCTCGAGCCTATCTGCTGTTAGGACTGCGCGAGTTGATGCAGCTGTACGAGGGAGGCAAGAGTACCGAATCTGGGGAAGGTCCTTCTGGGACCAAGTAGTTAGGATCTTTTATGCTTTCATAATGTAATAAGGCCGCTGGCCATTAGTGACATCTTTTATCATTCAGTTGTTTTAAGACTCGTCTTGTTTTATCAATAAAATGAGGCATTTAGCATTATAAGTTCTCCAAATTTAATTTGTCGCTAGGCCTACCTCGGGCACAACGAGGCACCCAAATTAGGAAACGACTTATACTATTGCACAACGTGTTTAAATACCGCAATATTATTTTTCAGAATCCGCACTAACTTTTTACCTTTTTGTTTTTCTTTTATTTTTATTCCCCTCCCTAAAGGTTAGTTCGTGAATTCTGGCACCATCAGCATACTCAACAAGATCCAAGGGTCCTCCACCTCCTCCTCCTCCGAGTCCTACCAGAAACAGGAACAAAGGCAAAATGGGAGATGCAAGTGCTAGAAAGGAACTTGAGGAAACTTCTCAGAATGCCGCAATTACCAAGGAGACTGATGCTCATCTTGAGCAAACGTTGCTGAGATTTCGAGAGGAATTGGACCAAGTTCGGAACCTGGCAAGCCTGTCAATCACTCTTGCCGCTCCTGATGTTAACACCCAGAACCCTGCACCTCCACAAAATATCCCGCAACCACCAATACAACCCACTCATGCCCAAGCCTGCAACACATGCAATAACACTCCACTGCTCATTCCCGAACCACAAAACACCACAAAAGACCATAACGCCCCTATCTTTGTGGACACTATACCCCACTACACTCAGCCAATCACAAGTGCACCCGAATCAGATGACAAGGGCTCCCTCATTCAGAATTTGGCCGCTGAACTCAAGAAGTTGACTAGCCGGGTCCAAGGTTTCGAAGGTAGCAAAGGTGTTGAAGGGTTGAACTATGAAGATCTTTGTGTTCAGCCAGATGTTGAGCTCCCGGAGGGGTACAAACCTCCCAAGTTCGAGATGTTCGACGGTACAGGTGATCCCAGGGTCCACCTAAGAATGTATTGTGATAAGTTGGTAGGAGTTGGAAGGGACGAGAAAATCCGCATGAAGCTGTTCATGAGGAGTCTGAAGGGCGATGCTTTATCATGGTATATCAGCCAGGATGCAAAGAAATGGACAAGTTGGGTGAACATGGCGTCTGACTTTATGGACCGATTTAGGTTCAACACTGAAAACGCACCAGATGTGTTCTATATCCAGAATCTAAAGAAGAAACCCACAGAGACCTTTCGCGAGTATGCTACTCGTTGGAGGTCAGAAGCTGCTAAGGTCAGGTCGGCCTTGGAGGAAGAACAGATGAACAGGTTCTTCGTCCGTGCTCAGGATCCGCAGTACTACGAAAGGCTGATGCTAATAGAGGGTCAAAAGTTCTCCGACATCATCAAGTTGGGAGAAAGGATCGAAGAAGGCATCAAAAATGGTATGGTCACTAACCTCGAGGCATTGCAAGCCACCAACAAGGCTTTACAGTCTGGTGGCTCGTCAAAGAAAAAGGACGTAAATTCCGTAATGGCTGCGCAGAGGAACAATTCCCCTATGAAATACCGGACCTATCCCTCAACTCCACTCACATACCAACCTACCATAAATTACCAAGCACCCTCACCTACATACCAAATGCCACCATCTGCCTACTAATCACCTCCACCGCCCACATATCAACCCACTTCATCAAGATATTCCCAACCTACGCCTGTGTACCAAGCATAAAACTCCCAACCTTCTCATTACCCATCACCGCTCGCCAAAATGTTTCTCGACCCAGACCAAATTTTGACCGAAGACCTCCCAGACAATATACTGCCATAACTGAGCAAATTGACCAATTACATGAAAAACTCAAAGTAGCCGGTTACATTTCACCTATCCCAGCCATAACTCCAGAAAATCGTTCCCAATGGATCAACCCTAACAAAACCTGCGCATACCACTCCGGAATGAAAGGACATACCATCGACGAGTGTCGCTCGCTGAAAGACAAGATTCAAACCTTTATTGATAACAAGGTCATTATAGCAAAGGAGCCCGCTCCCAATGTCCGCAACAACCCTCTACCTGATCACGAGGGTGGGAGCATCCATATGATCGAGATTGAGGATGAGTGGGACCCCAAGGGATCAATCGGTTTGATAGCTAAAGGAGATGAGCCTAAGAAGCCAATAGTTACCCTCAATCCCATTGTTGTCCAGATCCAGCCCTCTGAGGGCGATGTGATAAATGTGTCTGTACCACTCAACTTTGAAGCGCCTCCTGTAAAGGTGCCAAAATCGATTGAAGTTGAGTTCGGGATTCCAAAGGGGCCTGCACCATTTGAAGTCACTGTGTTACCTCCCCGGACGCCAATTCGGGTTTCCATGACAGATGTGACCCCGTTCAAGTCGAATGCCATACCTTGGGACTACACAGCGGAGGCTAGAAGGAAAGGAAAAACATATACTAGAGAAGCAATCGCAACGTAGGGCATGACCAGGATAGGCAGGGTATACACCCTAGAACATTTAGTCGAGTCCATCAAGCAAGCCTCTAGACGAACCGTCGAAACTGGACCCGATGACCTTTGGAGGAAGGTACAGGTCAAAGAGTACTCAGTCATTGAGCAACTGAACAAAACACCAGCACAAATTTCTATTCTGGCTCTACTGCAAAGCTCCGAGGCGCATGAAAATGCCTTAATGAAAATATTGAGTGAAGCTTATGTTCCCAGCAACATAACAGGAGGTGAAATGACAAATATGGTGGGGCAGGTGTTGGAAAGCCACAAGCTCACCTTCCACAAGGATGAGTTACCACCAGAAGGGTTTAGTCACAACAAGGCATTGCACATCACTGCGCAATGCGAGGATTATTTTATCACCAAGATCTTAGTCGACGGGGGATCCAGCCTTAACAGTTGTCCGTTAATAACTCTCAGGACATTAGGAAAAGGACTGCATGAGATCAAAGACGGAGCTATCAGTGTTAAAGCTTTTGATGGATCTCATAGATCCACCATCGGAGAAATTAGCCTGTGCCTATAGATAGGACCTACTTGTTTCGATATTGACTTTCAAGTCATAGACGTGCCGACATCCTACAACTTATTGCTGGGACGACCTTGGATCCACGCTGCTGGGGCTGTGGCATCAACTTTGCATCAAGCTGTAAAATTTGAGTGGAATCATCAGGAAGTGATCATCAATGGCAACGGTAGCAACCCTATATACAACGGCCAAACCATCCCGATGATCGGAGGTAGAAGGAGAATAGGTGGAGAAAGATACCACCACATTGAGCGGGTCAACGCCATAGACAAGGACAAGTGGTGGGATTACAAAATTGAGAGCATTCTGAATTGGAGCAGATACGAGCCCGAAAACGGACTTGGCAAAAATCTCCAGGGCATCACCAAGCCTATCAAGTTGAAGAAGCATGCAACCACCTTCGGCCTGGGGTATGAGTACACCTGGGAGGAGTTCAATAATTGGTCACCACCATGGCGTAGTCCCTACTATCCGTTGGAACATCCCATACCCCAGCTGGAGCAGACTTTTCAGCCGGCCGATGTTATATATGGATCAGAGGAAGACGAGGCACTGGCAGAAATGAAGAACCTGTTTCTGGAGGATGATATGGATTGTTGTGTTATCTTCGAGGAGGAGGGGGAAGAAGGCCCTTCCATTCAAGCTGTGAACCGAGGAGAAAGCCTCACAAATTGGTCAGTCAGGACCACCAATGCCCGGAGAGCTTCGAGGTAGCAAGGTTAAACGACGCACTATGCATCGCATTTTACTTTTTTAGTCGATTTTACTTTCTCACATTATCTTTACTTTTGAAAAGAGCTCCGATGTTTAGAACATTTATGAATTTAATCAAAAGCATTTACCAAGTTTATTTTTTTTCTCGCTCTTATTACTTTCTCTATCANCTGACTTGCAACGAGGCAATGCAACAAACATACATAGATTCAGAAGAGGACGAAATACCAGAAGAGGTTGTCAGGGAGGTCGAGAATTTTGAGAACAGGCCTAAGTCCAATTTGGACGAGACTGAGGTTTTTAATTTGGGAGTTGCAGAGGATGTCAAATAAACACGTATCAACGTACATTTGTCACCGCCAGAAAAGAAAGAGTACACAGAGTTCTTAAAAGAGTATGAGGACATCTTTGCATGGTCCTATGATGACATGACCGGTCTCAGCACATCCATTGTGGCTCACAAGTTGCCGACAGACCCGGCATGCCCGCCAGTAAAACAGAAGCTCAGAAAATTTATGCCAGACATGAGTCTGAAAATCAAAGAAGAGGTTACCAAGCAAGTCAAAGACAGGGTTCTCAGAGTGGTAGAGTATCCGACATGGTTAGCCAATATCATGCCAGTACCAAAAAATGACGGGAAAGTTAGAGTCTGTGTCGACTATCGGGATCTCAACCGGGCCAGTCCTAAGGATGACTTCCCTTTGACAAATATACACATATTGATTGACAACTGCGCCAAACATTAGCTGCAGTCATTCGTTGATTGTTTTGCTGGGTACCACCAGATATGGATGGATGAAGAAGATGTAGAGAAAACGACGTTCATCATGCCGTGGGGAATGTACTATTACAGAATGATGCCGTTCGATTTAAAGAATGCCGGTGCTACCTACATGAGGGCCATGACCACTATCTTTCATGACATGATACATAATGAAATCGCGGTGTATGTGGATGACGTCATCATCAAATCCAGGAAAGCTACAGATCACATGGAAAATTTGAGAAAGTTCTTCAACAGATTAAGGAGATACAACTTGAAATTGAATCCAGCCAAGTGTGCATTTGGGGTTCCTGCCGCAAAGTTATTGGGTTTCATTGTGAGTCGCCGAGGAATAGAATTGGATCCGTCAAAGGTCAAAGACATTCAAAAGTTGCCACCACCAAAGAACAAGAAGGATGTAATGAGTTTTCTGGCAAGATTCAACTATATCAGCCGATTCATAGCTCAGTCCACTGTCATTTGTGAACCCATCTTCAAGATGTTAAAGAAAGATGCCGCCACTAAATGGACTGATGATTGTCAAAAGGCTTTTGACAGAATCAAGGAATATTTGTCAACGCCACCAGTCTTGGTTCCATCCGAGCCAGGGAGACACCTATTGCTTTATCTCGCAGTATTGGATGGAGAATTTGGGTGTGTTTTGGGACAACATGATGAAACCGGAAGAAAGTAGCAAGCCATCTATTACCTCAGCAAGAAGTTTACCCCGTACGAGGCTCGGTATTCCTTATTAGAACACACATGTTGTGCTCTGACCTGGGTAGCTCAAAAGTTGAGGCATTACTTCTGTGCCTACACAACTTGTCTCATATCCAGAATGGGCCCATTGAAATATATCTTTCGGAAGCCCATGCCTACCGGCAAGCTCTCCAAATGGCAAATCCTGTTAAGCGAGTTCGACATTATTTATATTACCCAGAAGGCAGTCAAAGGACAAGCTTTGGCAGATCACCTCGCCGAGAATCCTGTAGGAGGAGAATACGAACCTCTAAAGACTTATTTTCCTGATGAAGAGGTAGCTTTCATAGGAGAAGACATTGCAGAATCCTATGATGGTTGGAGAATGTTCTTTGACGGAGCTGCAAATTTCAAAGGAGTCGGTATAGGAGCGGTCCTGTATCAGAAATAGGTTAGCATTACCCAGTATCCGCCAAGCTCAGATTCCCGTGCACCAACAACGTGGCCGAATACGAAGCTTGCATCTTAGGGCTCAAACTGGCGATTGACATGAACATTCAGGAACTATTAGTGATCGGAGACTTGGACCTGCTCATACATCAGGTTCGAGAAGAATGGGCAACCAAGAATTCCAAGATACTCCCTTATCTACATCATATACAGGAGTTGAGGAAGAGATTTAGAAAGACGGAATTCTAGCACGTTCCTAGAATACAAAATGAGTTCGCTGATGCCCTAGCCACTTTATCTTCCATGATCCAGCATCCAGACACAAATTTTATTGATCCCATCCACGTCAAAATTCACGACCAACCAGCTTATTATGCTCATGTCGAGGAAGAAGCCGATGGGAAGCCTTGGTTCCATGATATCAGAGAATACTTGACAACAGGAGAATACCCAGAACTTGCCAATGCTACTCAGAAACGCACGCTCCGGAGGTCATCCAACAACTTCTTTCATAGAGGAGGAATCCTGTATAGGAGGACTCCCGATCTGG
Organism: Nicotiana glauca; assembly: GCA_026770625.1. Taxonomy (NCBI): domain Eukaryota; kingdom Viridiplantae; phylum Streptophyta; class Magnoliopsida; order Solanales; family Solanaceae; genus Nicotiana; species Nicotiana glauca. Next base: position 29,497 of record MU783705.1, read on the forward strand.
GATTATTAAGATGCGTCGAGGCAAGAAAAGCAACGAAACTACTGGAGGAAGTGCACGCAGGGACCTGCGGACTGCACATGAATGGTTTCGTTTTGGCAAAGAAGATACTCCGAGCAGGGTATTTTTGGATGACTATGGAAACAGACTGCATCCAGTATGTCCGGAGATGCCACTGTTGTCAGATACATGCAGATATGATAAAAGCACCTCCGAACGAGCTTACTGCAACAAGCTCACCATGGTCGTTCGCCGCTTGGGGAATGGATGTTATTGGACCAATCGAACCAGCCGCATCAAATGGGCACAGGTTCATCTTAGTGGCAATTGATTACTTTACCAAATGGATTGAAGCAACATCCTACAAAGTGGTGACCAAGAAAGTTGTAGCAGATTTTGTCCGCGATCGTATGGTCTGTCGGTTCAGGATGCCAGAATCAATCATCACCGACAATGGTTCTAATCTCAACAGTGACCTGATGAAAGAAATGTGTGAAACATTCAAGATTAAACACAAGAACTCTACGGCTTACAGACTGTAGATGAATGGGGATGTTGAAGCAGCCAATAAAAACATCAAAAAGATACTGAGAAAGATGATTGAAAGACACAAGCAGTGGCATAAGAAATTGTCATTTGCCTTATTGGGTTATCGTACCACGATCCACACATCAACTTGGGCCACTCCCTACATGCTGGTTTATGGTACAGAGGCGGTCATTCCCGCTGAAGTAGAAATCCCCTCCTTAAGGGTCATACAGGAAGCAGAGTTAGATGATGCAGAATGGGTAAAAAGTTGCTACGAGCAATTAGCCCTTATAGACGGAAAGAGAATGAATGCAGTTTACCACGGCCAGTTAAATCAGAATAGAATGTCCAGAGCTTTCAACAAAAGAGTTAAACCAAGAAAGTTTACAACGGGACAACTGGTATTGAAGAAAATATTTCCACATCAAGATGAAGCCAAAGGGAAGTTCTCTCCCAATTGTCAGGGTCCGTACATGGTTCACCGGGTTCTAAATGGAGGAGCCCTTATTCTTGCAGAAATGGATGGAGAAGTCTGGCCGAAGCCGATCAACTCAGACGCAGTAAATAGATACTACATTTGATCACATGTTTTCTTTATGATGTAATTTGAACTACGCCTGACATGATTCCCGTTTAAGAGGGGATACATAGGCAGCCCTATGGGTTCGGTCACATTTTAATAAAAATTCCATTTTCCCCGATATTGGAACTGGGGCATAATTTTGAGAAGGAACCTCAAAATTCCGAAGTCAATTTATCAGTCTCTTTATCAGCGCCGACCCAGTAAACTGGGGCAGAATTTTGAGGAGGAATCGATCCGCGTTCAGTTATTCAGCACAGCCGTCAGCAGCACTAGCCCAGTAAACTAGGGTAGAATTTTGAGGAGGACCCTCAAAATTTCGGAACAAGCGAGGTTGCCGTGTCTGGAACCACATTGCAATTATTGGTTCATCCAAAATAAAACTGTTTTTCAAATTTATATTTACATTATATTTACTAAATCATGCATAAATATCATTTGCATCACTGTTGTTTAGCAACGCTACCCCAATGATACGTGACGTCAAGGGCCAGGGGATACGAACTAACCTTTCCCCTCTACAAAACTCACGATTTTTCTTTGAATGCAGGCACCCTAGGTCACAAATTATTGAAGACATTCACACACTCGTGCTCTTCAGGAGTGAGGAAAAATCGCGCATTCGCAAAGTTACTATCTACACCTAACATCCCCAACAGTCACGATATCACAATCAGCTGTTAGCTAAGAAAATTTTGTTACTATTCACTCTTTACATTTTTTGCATTCTTGCATAAGGCTACCTACCTGCCTTTTGAGACTAAGATCTGTCTCCATCTGCATCCTGCATAAGGCTAATTTTTCTGCCTTTCGAGGTTAAGCTCTACCTCCATCCTGCATAAGGCTACTTATCAGCCTTTCGAGACTAAGCTCTGTCTCCATCTGCATCCTGCATAAGGCTACTTTTCTGCCTTCCGAGGTTAAGCTCTACCTCCATCCTGCATAAGGCTACCTATCTGCCTTTCGAGACTAAGCTCTATCTCCATTCGCATTGCATAAGACTATTTTATGCCTTCCGAGGTTAAGCTCTACCTACATCCTGCATAAGGCCGCTTATCTGCCTTTCGAGACTAAGCTCTGTCTCCATTGCATCCTACATAAGGCTACTTTTCTGCCTTCCGAGGTTAAGCTCTACCTCCATCCTGCATAAGGCTACTTATCTACCTTTCGAGACTAAGCTCTGTCTCTCTCTGCATTGTATAAGGCTATTTTCTGCCTTTCGAGGTTAAGACCTACCTCCATCCAGCATAAGGCTACATGTCCGCCTTTCGAGACTAAGCATTGTCTCCTGCATGGCTAAAATATCTCCACCTGCAATTTAAATTCTCACTCTGGCTGAAAGATCGCCATCCTTTGCATTTATTTGGCTGAAAGATTGCCACCTTCTCATGGGCTGAAAGATCGCCAAGCTATTCAAAGGCGTCATAGTTTGGAGGCACCATCTGCATAGCCCGAACGTCATTTCATGGCCTACGAATCTTTACTTTATGCTCTTCATGGCCCCGGACATCATAGTCTGAGGACGTCATCCTAACCGTCCAAAGGCAGCATTCATGGCCAAACGAGAACTTACATCATGTTTAAATTATGCTCAAATATACACTGCATCGTTCATTCACAGGTACTCCGGCTGGCAAACCGCCGTCTCAACGAGAGCGCTCTCGCTCCGGTTTTTCGCAACCTGTTCGACTTCGTAACCTTCCTCAAACTAGACCATCGCATCCATTTTTTTTCTAATCCCCATCATTGTTTCCTGAACTACATATGGCCTGATTCCTGTAAAACCAGGGATATGTAGGCAGCTCAAAAACCAGAGCGTGGTCAAAATTCTTTCGCAATCGCCAATTCCAGTTAAAATTGGCCATCTTATCTTTACCCGACAACTCTTTCATCCTCCTCGGGTAAAGAGGGGCAGCTGTTGATACCCAATTTTTCCCTATATATTTTTATACTCAAATACTTTCAAAATAGCATGTGTATACATATATAAGCATGCCCAAAAGTTTTGGTATTTTTCCTCAATTTTTAAGATTTTTTTAGAATCAATTCGTTGTCTATTTTTACAGTACAAAATCCAAAATTATTCCCAAAATTATTATTTTTTGGTGAATAGCATATTTCATTCTCATATTTACAACAAAATATAATTAAAATGATTTTTTCGTATTTTTACAAATTTATTTGGAATTTCTAAAGCTAAATTGCATGAAATTGCAATTATAGTCTATTTTACAATTAACCGCATTTTATAATTATAAAATCATTTTTGGTATTTTTATTGTATTTTTAGATTAATATTTATATATTTCATTTTAACTATTTTTATAAAATAAAAAGGGGAAAATGGCTATTTAAATGCTAGCCAAAATTTATTGCAAACATAGCCCAATTGAACCCCAATTTTAACCCCATTTCAGACAACCATATTCCAGTTAACCCAACCCAATTTCAATTAAGACCCGACCCATACCCCAGTCGGATACCCGGTCCAGCTAGGTTTTGATCTGAGCCGTTGATCAAATGAGATCAATGGCCCAGATTATATTGCCTGAATTAAATCTTACGACCCCTCCCCCCTTCGACCCCTCATTTGCATAGAGACTGGTCTCTCTCTTAGACTCTTCGTCTCCTCCTTCTCTCTAGAACCTTCTGGTTCATCTCCGATGGGTCTCTTCGCCTCTCCGGCCAACTCCATCATCACTCCTCTCGACCTCCAGTCGCGAGGGAACCTTGTCTCGTTGTTTCTCTCTGATCTTTGAAGCCCCAGAGCTTCCACCATGAACGGCGGTCCCTGGAAGCTTTGCTTGGCTTATCTTCGGCCTTCTCTCCGGTGGTTTTCAGTCCGATGTTGCTTTAAACTCCATTATTAACGAGTTTCGCAGCCAGGTTCCTTACCCCACTGATTTTATTGCAAACCCTAATTTTTGTCTAAATCTCTTAATCCACGTCTTTTTAAATGATTTCTAGTTTATTCTTTGAGTTCTACACTACTTATTACTCGATACCTTCGATTAGTTCAAGTTTTTAAACGTTCTTGTTCCTCTTTTCAAAACTAGGGTTTCCGACCACCTTTAAAATCACCGTGCTTTCTGTTTCTTTGAGTGTTATGCGATTATTCCTATGATTATGTGTTTGATTATATTGTAAACCCGTTTTTTTCTGAGTTCCATGCTTTTGCCCATTGCTAGGGTTCCGACTCTCCATTGTTTATATGATTCCTTACTTAGGGTTCTTAGCTTTGTGACTATTGTGTTTAAATAAGTTTAAATGCTTCTCTTTGCTGAATATTCTATGAATTCCGAGCATCTCTTTGAATCCCTGATTTGTATGTGTTTTCCTTAAGGGTTCTTACATTGATTTTTCAAATTGTTTCCTTACTCGTGAGTTGCTTTCTATACTTGGTACCGATTCCCTCTAATTTTGGTCTTGTCTGTGATTCTTTGACTGATTTTCAAAGTTGATTTATATTCTTAAACATTTTTTTAAGTATTCAGCATATACTTCCCTTGTCTTAAGCATTGTGTACCTAGCCTTTATTACATCCATGCTTACTGCTCTTATTATGGTATAATCAGTCATCTAACTGATTCTTTTCCTTACTTGATAAAATGTACTCCCATTCGAATCATGGATCCCTGATTTAATTGAATTAAGTCCTGTGATTGATTCAATTTGGCGCTATAATTATGTACCTGTAACTCTATTCTCTACTGTTTTCAAAAAACTATAAGTATTACTCTTCTTTTCTCTCACACACAGACACAAACACGAATAAAACTCATTACTCTGAATTATCTCTCTTTCACACAAACATATTTGGTGCTCTCTTTGTTTCACATAATCTCTCTTACTTCTCTTGTGACTACTGGTTGCTCCACTAGTTTGAAACTCAGGCTGAGTTTTAGACTATTTCACTGTTCCACTATACTGCTGCTCACTTTTATTGCTGCTCACTTTTGCTATTGTTACTGCTTCTCTATACTGCTGCTCTCTCTGCACACCATCTTGCATACTAGAACTCACCACTACCCTGCATTACTTTACCTTCAACTGGTATGTCTCCTATTTGATTTACAGCTCCAAAAGCAATATGTTTCTATTTTGTGTTGCACTTCCTTTTGTCTCTTGCATGCTTCTACTTATGGTTTTGTTGCTCTTACTACAATTAGCATGCCTTTATGTTGATTAATATAGTGTGGCATGCCTGTGCTTGTTTCGTGCGTGTTTCTCCTTATTCCCCCTTACCCCTGTACCCTATTAGCATGTATTCAGGACCCTTTTAGCTATTAAGTAATCCTGAACCTTTTCCTGATGTGTGAATCTATCAATCCAATACTGTTAAGACCCTGACCCCTTTGTTTGAAACATCCTTGATTATTCTGAAGTACTTCTCTTTGGTGTTCTGTGTATATGTAACTGTGTTCTTGCATGTGAGTTATTTGTTCCCTTTTCCCCTGCCCCTGTTGGTGTTTTCTGAGTACTGTGTGACTCTTTGCTTTCAAAACTGGTTCTATATTAACTGTTTTCAAACTCAATTGATTACTTTTCTTTCAAAAACTATTTTTCATGTGAATCCTCTTTCAATTGTTTTTCAACTCAACTTCTTCAAATCCTATCACAATCCGACTACTCCTAGAACTTAGGTACTACCCCCTTAGTGTAAGCATTGCTTTGTGTACCTTGAGTACCCACTGAACTTTGATGCACAAGGCTGGTAATTCCACACTTGCACTTGTCAATGATGATTTGTCATGGGTGCCTGGTATAGGCCTGGGTCCCAAGGGACCCCTAGGGAACTTTGCCGTACCCAAACCCTTGGTAAAGGCTGTGAAACTCGAAAGAAGTGAGGTTGGAGATTTGGGCCTGGTTGAAGGCTCCCTATAGAATAACTTCTTATTCTTTTCATTAACTGTAATTTTGAATATCTTGGTCTATAATAACTTGTAATGAACAATTGGGATTTATAGTAAAATTGGGAGGGTTATGCATGCTTAGTTTAAGGGTACGGGTAGAAAACATGCTTGTAGGGCTTTTCTTATTTGTGCAATAGATATCCTGCCTAGGACATGCATCTCATACGACTAGAAATCCTGTTTTAGGCTTTTTTTTTTACATTTCAGCTTGTTATTTTACTCATTTTTATAATCACAATCGGTTAATAACCAACAAGTTACTGTCATTGCTACTGCATTTAGAGACCATATTTTTAGGAGCCTTGTGTGCATTAGGTATCATGTCAATTAGGATTTTCGTTTGAGTTGCAATTGTTTGAACGCCTCATTAGTTTCGTTTAGTAACATAAGGCTGGTTAACAATTTCTTTTAAAAACTGGAAAACAAATATATGTGTGCACTTCCTTTTATATAATCATGCAATGTCTTTAACGCCTAGGCAAGCCTTAGGCTGGATAAAATTGATTAATCGTCTTAAGTCTAAGCCATTCGACCTCTTTAAATTGCCCAAACTTGTTTGCCTCCTGAAGTTCGCTTGGTTTTCGTACTAAACTCCCATCCTATTTTTAATCATATCTATATGTTTTTCTACTAAGTTACCTTTCCAGTCCAGAACTGGACTACTATTTTCTAAAACTTAGCAGAATACTATGTCTTTAATATCTTCTGTAATTTTCAAAAGTATGTTTCCATACTGATATACTTACTGCACTCTCTCTCTCTTTTACACTCCTGAAATCCTGAATGATTTTGCATTTGTTTCTTCCTCCTGTCTGAAACTGTGCTATTTCCTTTTATCAGAATACCACATCTTTGATATCTTTACTAGATATTTTCCAAGTGTGTCTCAAAGTGTTTTCTTACTGATTCCTAAAACGTTATATATTTACTTCCATTTTCTCAAGTTCTAATAATTTTCGTCTAACTTTCTGAAATTCTGGTTAAATTTTTGGCTTCTATTTAAACCTATTTTCGACACTCCAGCTTTTAAACTCCTATTTCTTTAGACCTTAAATGTGATTGAGACGTGCTAATTATGTGTCTATCTGTGGAGGGATATTTGAGCCTTTTACATGCCCTTTATATGATTCCTTACATGAAGTCCTCTCTGTTTTGTATGTCGCCTAGTATTTTTGACCTTTAAACCTACGGGTTCAACCTAGTCCTCACCTTATAGGAATTGTGGTCCTAAAACACACTCTAGGACTTATAGGACGGGACGGGTAATAGCACGCAATAAGCATTCGTGACTAATCCACACATTTAAATACCTTAACGGTGTGGGAAGGGTAGAATATAGATATGATGACCAGTGCGCTAATATCTCGTGCGACCCCTCTTTTGAGGAGTGATTGCTGCGTATTGCATTGATGCGATCCATATTGTAGTAAACCTAGGACCCCTTTCCTTTTCTTTATTTGTGTATAATATTTTTTCTTAAAATTATGTTTCCTTCCAATTAATCCTTCTTTTAATCATTTATGTCATTTCTTTCCTAAAACTTTCAAACTTATCTGTAATTACTATGTGCAAGCCTTACGTGTTCCCTTTCTTTTAAAGTCACAATTAAAGCATGGCCGGGAACCACACTAGTGGATCTTGAGGAGTGCCTAACACCTTCCCCTCGAGATAATCTCATGCCCGTACCCGAACTCTAGTTTTCTTTCGAAATCGTTTCTTCTCTTTAAAGTGTCCTAATGCACTATAATCATTAGGTGGCGACTCTCCAAAATCCATAATTCGATTCCTNGTGAGCAAATACACCCCAAATCTGCACGACAATAACACGAACAGAAGGGAATAAAAGGTACTTGTAGAGCCATACCCGACACCTTGTAGGACAGCTCCACGTTGCCTATCGTGCTGAGCGTAATGCTCTCAGGGGCGTCACACAGTAGAGTAAAGGCTGAAACGGCCTGCTCGCTATTTGATAGAAGATTCAAAGTCACCGAAATTGAAATGCGATGGTCAGAACCATCTGTCACCATCTCTACATGGGTCAAACCGCCCACAAACTCGTCGATATCTTCTTGAGCGATGTCAGAGTCCGACTCTTCTGCCACACCACTGGGCCCCTCAACATTGGTTGATGGCTCTCCTCCGATGACTCGTGCAGGGCTAACGCTTGGACCGGTATCCCTCTGTTGAGCTGACCTCCCCGAAAGAATGGCATCGGCCATGAATTCATGTCTAGGCATTTCCCGAGGCCGACGCACCTCATCTTCAGTTGCCACTGCCTTGCCCTTCTTGAGCCTCCTCCGCTTCCTCTCTGGCGACTCCTCGTCATCAAAAGGTCATCCACTGGATGGGGCGCCAGTGCTAATGGCTTTGGCTCCCACGTCACCATGGTCATAGAGGTAGCCCGCTGCAAAGGTGTAGGAGAAGGATCCCCTCGAAAGGACTCAACCGGTATATCTCGGTCATCTGAGGCAGTATTAGCTCGCTTTAAAATAGTGGCTGCCGCCTTTTTCCTCGAAGCGCCATGGCCTGTTGTAGAAAAGAGTACGTAAAGATTGGATCAATAGGCAGAATCATGAACTATGCACGATAGAAATCGGAGGCTTACCTGAAGAGACTTTTGGGCCGTAGCGCTTCATGAAAGTGGGCAGAGTACAGGTCCCCTCCGTGTGGGGTAGCAAACCAGCGACCCATCCCCTAAGGTTGGTGATAGGTCGGGGTGGATGAGCCATAGCAACATAATGGGTTAGAACTGCAACGGCCAAAAACAAAAATACGTAATGGACTGCGACACTTACGTTTTGGATTCCACCTCTCCGGGAACCTAATGGGATTGGAGACCAGGTGTTCGATCCTAACAAAAAGTACCTACGCCAAAACTCGCGGCTGGGCCGATCGTCAATATTAACTACCAACCCCCTCGTGCCATGACCCCGTAAATGTACCATGGTCCCCCTCATATAACAAGCACTGAACAGCTGCAAGAGGTTATGGACCGAAAGGCTACACCCTGCCAATTCCGCATATGTAGTTAATAGCCAAAGCATCTTCAGTGTATACAACATAAGCTGAGCCGGGCAGACATTATAAAATTGGCAAAACTCCTCCGCCAACAGAAAGAGGGGAGGGTTGTAGCCAATCGTGAATGGGTATTCATAAAAGGCGCAAAATCCTGGTCTATGAACGGTCACCTGATCCTTTCTGGCCAGGATCATCTCTACATATGCCGGAACATTATATTTAACACGGAGGACATCCAGGTGGTTCTGCAACTACTTGGAAATCTCTGGGACCGGAGTGGCGGAATCCTTATTAAATCATTCCGTGATGAGGTACGTTGAGGCAGCAGCGGCTCCACGGTCAGAGAACTCATATCCTCTTCCCCTTCTGACGCACCAACATTAGAAGGCGATGGCGGGTTCAATGGTGTAGCTGCTGGAATCATCCCATTGCCATGGCGAGGTTTAGTCATGGTGGTGATAGTGGAGGAAGATCTATGCACGATATAAGGAAAGGGAAATTCTCGATCGAGAAAAACAAACCAGAAAGAGGAAATATATACTAGGAAGGGAGTGTAAGTAATCAAAAGTTCCGGTTATGTTTAAACCCCTCCCCTATTTATAAGGATTGGTAAGCGTAAGAATCGAAGAGTCAGAATTCGAACCAGCGCGGGAAACCTAGCATGGGAGTTGTTGAGTTCCTACCTCGAGAATATGCATAATGATGACATTTGCAGATGCTAACGTCACATCGGGAAGGGCATCACACTTTGACAGCCTGACAGTCATGATGATTTCCTCCTATATGTCACGTCATGGTTCCCTGGCATGATCAAACTCTCAAAAGAGCGAGGGCATTAATTCCACCCATCAAGGGCACACCTCACTGCGACCTCGATGAGGGGAGGGACTAACTATATAGGGTAGAATTTGTCCGACCCTGCCCTCATACTGGCACGACCCATCGTACGGACAAAAGTCGGCCCCGAGGGGCAACTCAAGGATAATTGGAGGGACGACCATACAATTATGTCGTCCCCTCTGTAGCGTGTGCTTTAACTTTATTTCATATTTTTTCTTTATATTTGGGAGACGGTGAAAAGGAAACCACTCCGCTATATAAAGAGGGTTTCCAGTTGTGTAAAGGGGATGATTTTTTGATGAATAGAAATCTCTCTCTCTCTCTCTCTCTCTCTCTCTCTCTCTATCTGAGTTACTTTCTCGCAGACGAATTTGTATTTTTCATCTCTCTAATATCATCATATTATCCTGTTCTTTAACCCCTCTAATCACCAAGCGACAAAGGGAAAAATATACTCTAGAGTTAATTAATTTCGATTACGATTTACCACTCTTCATACATTTGATTGATTTGCTTAAATATTGTTCGATAACAATTTAAGCCAAACAGGACCCATTGAGTTCTCGGTGTTATTCGAAGTGATGGGTATCTCGTCTTCATACAACTTGATACTTGGGAGGCCATGGATACATATGGAAGAGCAGTTCCTTCCACTATTCATCAATATGTGAAGTTCGAATGGGGTTGCCAAGAAATAGCGATACATGGGGAATGGAGTCATAAGATTATTTAGAGCATGCAACTCATTTTATAAAACAGCTGGATGGGGTTGCCTTTCATGCGGTCGAGATCATGCAATCAATAAAAATGGAAAAGGATGAGCAGCACCACAACACGCGGTCACCATATAGTTCAAGGACTGCGATCCAAGAAATGATGACATACGGGTACAAAACAGGATTCAGTTAGGGGCCAAATCGTATGGCATAACCGAGCCAATCCAACTAAAGCATAAAAAAGGTACTACAACTTAGGTTACTAGCCAACAATTGGAGGAGTCCATAATAGTGACCCAGGGAAGATTTTTTTTGTGTCAGAGCATGTTTCAAGTTCGTGTCATAGCTCAATGCAAGATGAAAAAATCATTGACGGGATTAGAAGTTTATTTCTGGCAATGATCGAGAAGTGTTGCAAAAGCTGACATCAAGATACCGACCATTAGGGATGCCGATATAGGAGAGACTTTGTGGATCTGGATAGCCTATCCAACTCTGGTTCGTGTCACACCTCATTTTTCGTACACCCCACAAAGGGCGTAAAGAAGTTTTCCAATTAAAGGACAATCGAAATGGGACTTATTTAAAAGATTCAGAGTCGCCACTTTGGAGATTTATGGTGTCCCAAGTCACCGATTGAATCCGGAATCGAGGAAAAGAATGACTCTGTATAACAGTCCAAGAACCAGAAATTCGAGTAAGGTATTCTATTAACCCGGGAGAAGGTGTTAGGCATTCCTGGGTTCGGTGGTTCAATCATGGTCGCTCAACTGCTATATCTGGCTTATTTATCTAGTTTTAAAACATGTTTTAACTCAAGTACTTTTTGACTTTAAACCGCTTTTATTATTATTTTTTAAAGAGAATTGCAACGTCGGGAAAATATGTCTCAAACCACGTCACATAAATGCACCCGTGGTTTTTGACACATTTTTACTTCGTTGGGATTTGGATTTGAGTTACATAAATGTGTACCCGAGTTTAAGAAGGTAATTTTATTAAATGCCAGGCCTAAAGCAACTAGCGTACTATTAACTTTGCGAGAAGCCATGAAATTCGCTAAATGGCACGTCCCGAGGTCTAAAATATTTTTAAGGAAGTAATTAAAGAGGGCCCGCAATTTGTGATTTTATTCGGCGGGGCGCACCTCATTTATTATTTAAAGGCCACACTAAAGCAAACTACAGTTTTCCATTTAATCATTTCTAAAATACAAAGAAAAGGCCTTAATTGATTAACATTACTCAATTTAAAAAACATCCTTAATAAGACTAGCATTTTTGGGCTTCTAACTTGGCCAAGTAAGAAGAATTTCCAGCCAACTTTGGTAAGAAAATGTCCAGTAATAGGCCTGAGCACAGGCCTAAATGAGGGAGGGAGACTGTTCGACACTGGGCCCTATACAGATTCAGGCCCAGGTCTGATCCTAGCTGAAGCAGTCACGTTTTGGGCTTCCAAATGAGCCCAGTTCCCTCTTGATTTTACCTTCAGCCTATTGGCTTTACTTAATCAGTTTTAACTTCATGCTAATTGTAGCTCACTAAATTTTTATCCTGTCAACCATTCGACAGAGTTATGCATGATTATCCAAAAATGTTAAACTAATTAAACTAATGCATGTAAAATTACATCCTAAGGATTTCTATGTAGGAATTGCATCGGTAAAAGGAGAAATGACACTTCAACATATGCTTGCTTTTATACTAATATCAACTGACAACCTGTTTGGGATTCAATTTATGCCAACAACTTATTTTGAATTTAACTTCTAGCTGGATTTGAATTAGCTGAGGACTACTAATTTTCTGGACAATTCATACGGTCAAATATCAGTTACGGAAGAAACTTACGATCTCCAATTCAATTTCATAGTCATTCTTCTCTTCTATAGAACAAAATCTAACTAACAGGACATTAAACATAATCATCACTACCATTGAATGATGATTTCGAGTTTATTAGTCTCAAATAGTCCTAATTATACAGTCCAAGTTTATGCATATACAAATCAGAATTAAGCTACATAAACTATTACAGCTAGCATCTATTTAACTATCAATATACAACAGTCCAAACGGGTTCGAGGAGCAATGGAATGGGCATTCTTATTTCATTTCCACTTCAAATCAGCACCAATACAACAAGAGAGAAGCAAATACCTGGAAATCAAAAACAATGAGAAGAAGAAGGAATCAACAATAGCAGACGTAATCCACAACAACAGTTGAAATCAACAACACAGGATCGATTTGGACTCAAAACAGCATCACAAACAACCCAGAACGAATGACAGAGGAGCAGCACCCACAAAATGACCAAAACAGACTCGATTGAACCCAAACATACTTTCAATTAAACCAAGGAGAATTTATGAAACTTCAACAGCTAGAAACACCCAAAAATAGCTTGACCAAACCAGAAATGAACTTGAAAATGAATCTAGGCACATTAGGCACTCAGATTGGTAACTAAACTTGCAATCAATCTAAGAAAATCGATGTTACAATACTTTTTGTTGTGTTTTCTATTGTTTTTCTGTTTTTTTCTTTCTCAGTTTTTGAAGGTGTTTGGAATTTGAATTTCAAATTTCAGATTTGAAATTTTAAGAACACTTTTTGAAGGAATTTTTCAGATCTGGAAACTTGTGAGATTTTTTTTGGGGGGAATTTTCAAATGTCGAAACTTGCAGAAACTTTTTGGGGGGAATTTTAGAGGCTCCAAACTTGTTCCTTAAGGCACTAGTCATGCCTTTTTATAGGAAAAATGAGGGCAACCCTCCTATTTTCCTATTTTCTTTTAGTCCCTCTTTTATTATCAGATAACTAACTAGTCCCTAACTTACTGACTTGTTTCTCAAGTTAGTACACCAAATTCCTGAATTTTACCTTAGAACCCTTATCTAGAAGCTTTTAGGAAGTTCTATTTCAGTTATTGCTAGATTCCCTACCCTTGAATTACCTCAATTACACTTGACTTGTTCTGAAATTACCAATCTAATACCAAACTGTACCTCACCCTTGTTTCCCCCTAATCAAGCCTATCAGTTACACCCAAACAATCCCTTTAACTATGGTTAACTAAGCAAGCTCTAAACCAAATGTTCATGAGTAAACAATCTCCTAAAATCAAACACCAAGAGTGGAAGACTCATCTGTATAACTTCTAAAGTCACACTGCTTTTCAGATTCAAAATTCGAACGTCTCCGGCGATATTCGAGTGCTACTGGTGAGGAATTCATCATGAGGGAAGTGAGGAGGTCATGTGGTATCAATTTGGTAGGGTATGGAGAATTTAGGGTTTTGGTCGAAACTTTTATCGGAGATTCGAGGAGTTCAGCGGGGATTCGAGGGACGGGGTTTGGGGATTTAGAAAGAGGAGAACGAGTCGGTTCTAGGGTGTGAATTTGGACGGGATTGGGTAACTTTGGGTTTTGGCCGGAATCCTTTGCTTTAAGATTCGAAGGAACAAGTAGGGATTTGAGAGAAATTAGCCATGGATATGGAAAAGGAATGAGGTGAGGAGCCAAGGATGTAAATTTGGGGTGGTTTGGAGCCTCGCCGCCAGCAGAGGCGATTTTCGGCTAGCGGTTTTTGGCGGAATGGAGCGGTGTTACATGGGGCTTTCTGAGAGAGACAAAATGGGGGGGGGGGGTGTATGGGATTTAGATAGTTTTATATTAGATCTTCCCCAGTTACGAGCCGTTGGATGATGAATCCTCGACGACCCAGATCTAAAGGTGATGAAACGATGCCGTTTCGTTTATGAATGGGTGGACCGGGTATTGGGGTATTTGGGCTTGGACTGGAGGTGTGTTTGGTTTGGGTAGGCATGATTAATTAAAAGCAGTCCAATTTTGGGTCTTTAAGAAAGCCCTATCACGAACAAGTCCAAGTAAGGTTTGAGCACTCGGTTCATCAACTCCATAAATGTTGTTGGTTACAATTTAAACCATGCCAAAACAAATTGTTTTTGTATTTTCTCTGGTGTTTTGTAAAATCCCTATTTACTAATTAATTCCAAAATTTGAAACTAAATCCTAAATGCAAATGACAAATATATTTTTTTATATTTTCATTTATTAAAATGCACAAACAAAATGCAAACAATTAACATAAAATGCCACAAAACTCCACAAAATTGTAAAATAATGAAAGAAATTATTTTGTTTGAATTTCTGGGAATAATTCATATAGGGCAAAAATCACGTGCTCACAACTGCCCCTCTTTGCCCGGAAACACAAAGAGTTTTCTTGCAAAGATAATTGAGCGGAAACGAGCAATTTTTGTCCGTTCGAATACTCCGTGTGAAGCATTTTTGAAAGATTTGACCGCACCCTGCTTCGGAGGTTGCCTACATATCCTTGGCTTAAAAGGAATCAGGTTAGTGTAGTTCGGGAATGTCTGGTAGCTGGGACTACCAGGAGCTGTGACTTCACTGCTGTTGCTGCTGCTACTGCTTGCTGACCTCCCTTATTACACCATGTCAAGATAAAAAGAAGCTAGACTAAGCTATGATCTATGAATTGCAAAATTCCTATCTATATTCTTCAAACTTGCCCTTGTAATTATTGTTTCCTTGTTGTCTTGTGTTCTCTCGGTGAAATCCATTGTTGCTGCTTCGAATTGTAAATTGATATGTTTTACCTTTCCTTCAAACTGATGAATTTGAATGTATGCCTCTATTATACGGGTGGGCTCCGCCTTCAACACTTGAAAATATATGCCTCTGTTCTACGGGCGGGCTCCAGACTACAAAACTTGAAAATGTATGCCTCTGTTCTACGGGCGGGCTCCCGACTTCAAAACTTGAAAATATATGCCTCTGTTCTACGGACGGGCTCCCGACTTCAAAACCCAAAAAATATATGCCTCTATTCTATGGGCGGGCTCCCGACTTCAAAACTTGAAAACATATGCCTCTGTTCTACGGGCGGGCTCCCGACTTCAAAGCTTGAAAACATATGCCTCTGTTCTACGGGCGGGCTCCCGACTTCAAAACTTGAAAATATGTGCCTCTGTTCTACGGGCGGGCTCCCGAATTCCAAAACTCTGAAAATATATGCCTCTATTCTACGAGCGGGCTCCCGACTTCAAAACTTTGAAAATATATGCCTCTGTTCTACAAGCGGGCTCCCGACTTCAAAACTAGAAAATACATGCCTCTGTTCTACGGGTGGGCTCCCGATTTCAAAACTTGAAAATATATGCCTTTGTTCTACGGGCCGGCTCCCGACTTCAAAACCTGAAAATATATGCCTCTGTTATACGGGCGGGCTCCCGACTTCAAAACTTTAAAATATATGCATCTGCTACACGGGCGGGCTCCCGACCTCAACAATTGAAAATATATTCCTCTATTCTACGGGCGGGCTCCGACTTCAAAACTTGAAAATATATGCCTTTGTTCTACGAGTAGGCTCCCGACTTCAAAACCTGAAAATATATGCCTCTGTTATACGGGCGGGCTCTCGACTGTAAAACTTGAAAATATATGCCTCTGTTATACGGGCGGGATCCCGACATCAAAACTTAAACATATATGCGCCTCTGTTATACGGGCGGGCTCCCGTCTTCAAAACCTGAAAATATATGCCTTTGTTCTACAGGCGGACTCCCGACTTTAAAACTTGAAAATATATGCCTCTGTTCTACGGGCGGGCTCCCGACTTCAAAACTTGAAAATACATGCCTCTGTTTTCCAGGTGGGCTCCTGATTTCAACAAAATAGACAAAACAAAGAAAATGTTCTGCCTCAGTTTGGAAGCTGGGTACATGGGTGAGTGTTAGCGGAATCATTATGCCAACTATTACTAAGAGTTTGAAAGCTAAGTCCTATTATCCAGGAAGGTCTTGACAACTCCTAATTTAATCTTATCTTAAATATGCAAACTTTGACACAACCTTATATTCCCTTAGGCTATTCATGATTATCTTGTATTTTGATCAAACCCCACTTTACGGTTAAACTTGATTAATGCTGGTTTTCCCCTTACGGAGAGTTCCTCCGAAACAAACGAATTTTATGCCCCCTTTTCACTCAAATTTTTTTTTATCATTTCAAAACGGTGGTTAGATGACGACATGTATGTTGAGGATGTCCCCGCGGCCACGTTTGCTTTGACCTGCTTCCCTGAACTGGCCCTGAACCGCTTGACTTTCTGACTGACTTTTAAACCACATGACCTTCAACAACCTAAGTGTTCTATACCCATGCTATTGTTTCACACCTCTGACCCTTTTATCTGACTTTTGCATTTCCCACGACATTACCCAATCATTACACTGATGCAACTTCCGGTGATTCCCTATATTCCATCTTTTGTCATGCTGTCTTTAACATGTTCCGACCACGCTGTGCTTTGCAATTTTCAGGAATTGGTAGTGAGCTTTGAAATCCTTTTCACTTGCTTTGAACTAACATTGAAACATATTTAGACAAATAAACCCCAAAAGAAAATGAAATGCAATGATTTTACGAGTTAAGGATACGAAGAATCCAAAACCGGATGACTGCTAAAAAGAGAAAGAAAAGAAACTTATCTGACCGGAACAACTGGTACTAATGGTCATGACATGAATTTTGGACTAATCGGCCGATTCTTCCAACCAATCACCTTCCAATTGCCATACCTTGTTGCCTCAGAATTTCCATAACTTGATCACTTTACCCAAACCTTGACCTTGTTCATCCTGCGGTGCCTCAAAATAGTCTTCCACCAACAGACCTCCCTCATTTGGTTACTATTAACTCACTTTCGCCTCAAGGTGCCCACGAGGGTTTTCACCAATAAGACTCTCTCATTTCAATTTTTCTCAACTCACGTCGCCTTACAGTGCCTGTTAAGATTTTCACCGATAAGACTCTCTCATTTTCATTTCTCTCAGCTCCCGTCGCCTTACGGTGCCCATGAGGGTTTTCACCAATAAGACTCTCTCATTTTTATCTTTCCTGCTTGCATCAAAGTGTCGCCCCCGACATGGATTACCTTTACCTGCTTGACTTGGCATTTCTCGAAGACTGATCGGAAGGTCTTTCGTTGGACCGTAACGTGGGTTTTTGGATGGCTTAGAAAAGAAGGGTATAAAAGGCTCAAAACAATTCAAAATGGGTTAAAATTACAACTTTTGGAATCAGATCTCTCACAACAACGACAACTTCTGCCCCAGTTTCTTGCTTGGGGACTTTTGAATTTTTATTTTGGTATGACTGAATCTCAGAGATGGGTTGCCTGCGTGCCCTTTCGGGATCAAGTCAAACGTAGTTCAGGTCATAGGAATTACTTTGTTGTTGTGATTTTTCTTTCTCTCCTTTTCTTTTTTTTTTATTTCTCCTTTTCCTTTCTTTTCATTGTTCTTTTCTTTTCTTTTCTTTTCTTTTTTCTTTTTATTTCTTTCTTTCTTCTTTTTTTTTTCTTTTCTTCCTCCCTTTTTCTTCTTTACTTACTTACCCTCGGCACTTGCGTTTCTGAATTATGCCATTGATTCCGAAAGAGGGTTATGAAAGAAAATAAACAAGGCTCAAAGGGATGACAAGGGACAAAGTGTTTAGATAGCAGAACAAAATGCCTTCGTCATATCAATCTTCAAAATATGCCAAATACAAACAAGTACAATCAGACAAAGAAATCATACATAGTATCTTTTGACCGCATCGAAATTGATAGCTATTTATATACATTTTCCTTCAACATCTATCAAATATAGTGCACCATTAGACAACACTCTGGTTACAACAAATGCCCCCTGCCAGTTTGGGGAGATTTTTCCTTTTGCTTCCACCCAATGAGGCAAAATACGTCTCAGCACAAAATGTCCCACTTCAAACTTCCTCGGACACACTTTCTTGTTGTACGCTCTTGCCATTCTTTGTTGGTACAATTGGCCATGACACACTGATGCCAATCTTTTCTCATCGATCAAACTCAACTATTCCAAGCGGGTTTTTACCCATTCATCATCATCAATCTCAGTCTCCGCGATAATTCGAAGGGATGGGATCTCCACTTCTGCGGGTATCACAGCTTCGGTGCCATACACCAATGAATAAGGAGTCGCCCCTACTGAACTTCGAACAGTGGTGCGGTACCCCAACAATGCAAAAGGCAGCTTTTCATGCCGCTGTGTAGAACCCTCTACCATTTTCCAAAGTTTTATCTTTATATTCTTATTGGCCGCTTCGACCGCACCATTCGCCTTAGGGCAGTATAGGGTAGAATTGCGACGGGTAATCTTGAACTGCTCATATGTCTCTTTCATCAAATGACTATTGAGATTAGCTCCACTGTCTGTAATGATCACCTTTGGTATCCTAAATCGACAGATAATGTTTGAATGCACAAAATCCACCACAGCTTTCTTGGTTACGGACTTGAACGTTTTGGCCTCTACCCACTTGGTAAAATAATCTATAGCCACCAAAATGAACCTGTGCCTATTTGACGCTGCTGGCTCAATTGGACCAATGACATCCATTCCCCATGCAACAAAAGGCCACGGTGCGGACATCGTGTGTAATTCGGATGGTGGAGAATGAATCAAATCTCCATGCACTTGGCATTGATGACATTTGCGTAAGTAACTAATGAAATCCCGCTCCATAGTAAGCCAGTCGTACCCCGCTCGGAGGATCTTCTTTGCCAGAACGTACCCACTTATATGCGGTCCCCAAACTCCGGAATGTACCTTAGTCATGATAGCTGTGGCATGTCTCGCATCAATGCATCTTAACAACCCGAGATTTGGAGTTCTTTTGTACAGTACTTCCCCACTAAAGAAAAACCCGCTTGCCAACCGTTGAATCGTTCTTTTCTGGTCACATGTGGCCTGTACCGGATACACCCCCATCCTGATATATTCCTTGATGTCATGAAACCACGGCTCACCGTCAAATTCTTCTTCAACCATATTACAATAAGTATGCTGATCACAGACCTGAATCTACAAAGGGTCCATATAAGCCTTATCCGGATGATGCAACATTGACGCCAAAGTGGCCAGCTCATCGGCAACCTAATTATGAATCCTTGGAATGTGCCTGAAATCTACAGATTGAAACCGTTGACAAAGATCATGCAAACATTATCGGTACGGTATAAGCTTCAAGTCCCGTATTTCCCATTCTCCTTGAATTTGGTGCACCAGTAGGTCCGAGTCACCCATGACCAAGACTTCCTGGACACCCATATCTACAGCAAACCTCAGACCCAAGATACATGCCTCATATTCTGCCATGTTGTTAGTACAATAGAAATGAAGCTGAGCTGTAACGGGGTAGTGTTGCCCTGTTTCATAAATAAGTACTGCTCCTATCCCCACGCCATTCATATTGGCAGCCCCATCAAAGAAAAGTTTCCATCACGACTTCTCAACTTGTTCCAACTCATCAATGTGCATCACCTCTTCATCAGGGAAATAAGTCTTCAAAGGTTCATAATCCTCATCAACCGGATTCTCGGCCAAATGATCCTCCAAGACCTGTGCTTTCATTGCGGTCCGGGTCATGTAGACAATGTCATATTTTATGCTCTTATGATGTCTCCCTGAGGCACAATCTCCAACAAGCCGGTAAGCCCTTTCAAATATTTTTTGGCCTCGCCTTGTCCTTCTGTACCTAGATCATTCCACCATAGACGCAACTCCAGAGGGATTTTATTCATGATTAAGAAAGGTTCATTTTGAATCGTGCTCATCCTGCACATTTATTAAGGTGATTTATTCACTTATTTTGACCTAAAAAGAGAAAATGACGGTATCTTTTTTCAAATTTCTAATTTAAAACAAACAGCCAGTTTTGCATATGCAACCTTTTAGCACTTCGGGAAGAAGCTTTTAAGGCTGTGCCTGCTAACCGTTGAAAATGACCAAAGGTGGCTGTTCTGGTAAAAATAGCCTTCCGGCGCCCTTTTAGGGACATTCGGCTTATTTTAGACAGGAATGGCCTTACCTGACTTATTCATGACAAAATAAAATATTTTTTTGTTGTTTTTGGCTACCTTTGCAAAAGGGAAGTTGGACCCGATGGGGGTTGCCAACGTATCTCACACCTTGTGGGAATCAAACTGACGTAGTTTGGGCAAATAAAGCTAACTATTTTCGAAAACAAGACTCTTTTTCGTTGAAAAATACACCATTTCTGAAAACAAGACTCTTTTATATTTTTTTCTGTGGCAAACAAGCAAAGTATTTTGAAAATAAAACTCTTTTTGTTTTCTTTTTCATCGGCAAATAAAAACACTTTTCTTTTTCATTCATTTTTCTCAAAAATCCGGCAGAATTTCGGCACTATTTGGACATTGGTTTTCTCTAAAATAGGTAATTAACTCTCTACACTGCTATTTATCTCTTTTCTTTTCAATTTTTCCTAAATATTTAAAAGTCGGTCAGCATGCAGGTCCGGGACAAATAAATGTACACGCAACACGTAATATGCATCAGGATGATCTTTTTCATTTCAGGTTACCTGTCCTAGACGGACCCAACCCCTGTGTTGAGTCCCATACGTCATATGCACGTAATGCAAATAAGCATTCTTACTAGGGATCCGGCATGAAGTCAAGTTATTCTAGGTTTAAAACCTGGGTATGTGTTCAGTCGCATGTTGGTACCCGGCACACAACGTGTTCAATTTTTTAGACTTTGAGCTTACCCTAACCTTAGAAGAAATAGCTGGGTACATCGGAAGTGCTGAGGTTCCTTTAAGGCACAAGTAGTTGGCTGCCCCAAGAACCGTAGCTATACACATATTCTTAGACACGCTGAAGATAATCAGGACAGTTCACAACACGGATTTGGGGAATGGCTTTTGCACCCCACACTTCATATACCACAGATATGGCCACATAGGAGGGTTCAATAACCCGGAAAGCAAAATATGTAGCAAAGGAAACCAGTAAAAATAGGAGGAACATAGGCGTTTTGCTTTTATGGTGGTGTTTTTTGGGCTGTTGGTATTCCCGAGTAAAGATGGAAACATTGACATAAAAATCGCTGGGGTCGTTAGCACTTTAATGACTCGAGCCAAAAGTACTCTTGCGCCCATGATAGTAGCTAAAATTTTTCGTGCTCTTACAGCCTGCAAAGCCGGAGGATACTTCTTTGAGGGGTGTAATCTATTGTTGCAAATGTGGATGACCGAACACCTGTGTCATTGTCCTCAGTTCCTAAGTTATGGGTCTACAGAGAAAACCTATATAGAGAAGTTTTATACAAGGATTAAGGGGGTCAACTTGCCTGAAGGATTCACGGGCTGGACATCATACTTTCGGTCCCTCACTGCCAGCTAAATAGAGTGGACGTTCGGATGGTAGCCTGTTGACGAAATCATATATATGCCAGCAGCAGGTCCGCACTTCCTCTTGATGGGTCTTAAGAGCATTCAGCCGTATGGCCCGTATCAGGTTCTAAGGCAACTCGGGAGATACCAAATAGTGCCAAAAGACAGCGATCTCAGTCTCCAAGTGGTTGAGATTGGTCCTGATGGCCAGTTTCCTGAAGCAAGGGTCCGCCAAGTCTGGAGTGAATGTCAATATTTTTGTGGCAAATACCTGTGTACAGGATCGATCTAAAGGGGAAGTTTCACCTGAGTCCTGAACCAAAGTTCTAGGTTTGTCTCCCTAGCAGAGTCACCAGAGCTGTCACACATCCTTTTCCCTACACCCCGCAAAGGGCATAAAGGAGTTTTTCCAATTAAAGGACAATCGAAACGGGATTTATTTAAAATATTCAGAGTCGCTACTTGGGAGATATATGGTGTCCCAAGTCATCGGTTGAATCCCGAATCGAAGAAAAGAATGACTCTATATAATAGTCCGCGAACCAGAAATCCGAGTAAGAAATTTTGTTAACCTGGGAGAAGGTGTTAGGCATTCCCGAATTCCGTGGTTCTAGCACGGTCACTCAACTGCTATATCTGGCTTATTTATTTGGTTTTAAAATATGTTTTCACTCATGTGCTTTTTGAATTTAAACCGCTTTTATTATTATTTTTTAAAGAGAATGGCTACGTCGTGAAAACATGTCTCGAACCATGTCACATAAATGCAGCCGTGGTTTTTGACATATTTTGACTTTGTTGGAATTTGGATTTGAGTCACATAAATGTGAACCCGAGTTTAAGAAGGTAATTTTATTAAATGTCGGGCCTAAAGCAACTAGCATATTATTAACTTTGCGGGAAGCCATGAAATTTGCTAAATGGCACGTCCCGAGATCTAAAATATTTTTAAGGAAGTAATTAAAGAGGGCCACACAATTTATGATTTTATTCGGTGGGGCACACCTCATTTATTATTTAAAGGCCACACTAAAGCAAACTACAGTGTTCTATTTAATCGTCTCTAAAATACAAAGAAAAGGTCCTAATTAATTAACATTACTCAATTTAAAGAACAGCCTTAATAAGATCCTCTAGCATTTTTTGGCTTCGAACTTGGCCAAGTAAGAAGAATTTTCAGCCAGCTTTGGTAAGAAAATGTCCAGTAATGGGCCCGAGCTCAGGCAAATTGAGAGGGGGAGACTGTTCGACACTGGGCCCTATATAGATTCAGGCCCAGGTCTGATCCTAGCTGAAGCAGTCATGTTTTGGGCTTCCAAATGAGCCCAGATCCCTCTTGATTTTACCTTCAACCTATTGGCTTTACTTAATCAGTTTTAACTTCATGCTAATTGCAGCTCACTAAATTTATATCTTATCAACCATTCGACATAGTTTTACATGATTATCCAAAAACATTAAGCTAATTAAACTAATGCATGTGAAATTACATCCTAAGAATTTCTATGTAGGAATTGAATCGGTAAAAGAAGAAATGACACTACAACATATGCTTGCTTTTATACTAATATCAACTTACAACCTGTTTGGGATTCAATTTATGCCAATAGCTTATTTTGAATTTAACTTCTAGCTGGATTTGAATTAGTTGAGGACTACTAATTTTCTAGACAATTCATACAGTCAAATATTAGTTACAGAAGAAACTTATGATCTCCAAATCAATTTCATAGTCATGCTTCTCTTCTATAGAACAAAATCTAACTAACATGACATTAAACATAATTCTCACTACCACTGAATGATCATTTTGAGTTTATTAGTCTCAAACCGTCCTAATTATACAGTCCAAGGTTTATGCATACACAAATCAGAATTAAGCTACTTTAAACTATTACAGCTAGCATCTATTTAACTATCATTATACAACAGTCCAAATAGACAGGGTTCGAGGAGCAAAGGAATGGGCATTCTTATTTCATTTCCACTTTAAATCAGCACCAATACAATAGGAGAGAAGCAAATACCTGGAAATCAGAAACAATGAGAAGAAGAAGGAATCAACAGTAGCAGACGTAATCCACAAAAACAGTTGAAATCAACAGCGCAGGATTGATTTGGACTCAAAACAGCATCACAAACAGCCCAGAACGAATGACAGAGGAGCAAGACCCACAAAATGACCAAAACAGGCTCGATTGAACCCAAACTGACTTACAATTAAACCAAGGAGAATTTATGAAACTTCAACAACTAGAAACACCCAAAAATAGCTTGACCAACCCCAAAATGAACTTGAAATTGAATCTAGGCACACTAGGCACTCAGATTGGTAACTAAACTTGCAATCAATCTAAGAAAATCGATGTAACAATACTTTTTTGTTGAGTTTTCTATTATTTTTCTGTTTTTTTTTTGGTTTTTGATGGTTTGAATTTCAAATTTCAGATTTGAAATATTAAGAACACTTTTTGAAGGAATTTTTCAGATCTGGAAACTTGTGAGATTTTTTTTGGGGGAAATTTTCAAATGTTGAAACTTGCAGAAACTTTTTGGGGGTAATTTTAGAGGCTCCAAACTTGTTCCCTAAGACACTAGTCATGCCTTTTAATATGCAACATGAGGGCAGCCCTCCTATTTTCCTATTTTCTTTTTGTCCCTCTTTTATTTTCAGATAACTAACTAGTCCATAACTTACTGACTTGTTTCTCAAGTTTGTACACCTAATTCCTGAATTTTACCTTAGAAACCCCATATAAAAGCTTCTAGGAAGTTCTATTTCCGTTATTGCTAGATTTCCTACCCTTGAATTATCTCAATTACCCTTGACTTGTTCTGAAATTACCAATCTAATACCAAACTGTACCTCACCGTTGTTTCTCCCTAATCAAGCCTATCAGCTATACCCAAACAATTCCTTTAACTATGGTTAACTAAGCAAGCTCTAAATCAAATGTTCATGAGTAAATAATCTCCTAAAATCAAACTAGGTGGACAAATTAAACTAATTATGAAGTTAAGCCTATTAATAAACTACATTTAACAACTAAATCTAATTGCAGTAATTAATTGGCTAACACAGAATCAAACCCATTGAGATAGACCTTAATTGCACCTGAAAACTCAAAACAATTATCAGTTATCCTGGGGAATCAAAAACAGCAGACACCCGTTTAAGCTAAACTAGGACATGCTTATCTCTAAATTAAAAAAAAAACTTAACCATATTTATATTAACAGATGAACAAACTATTATTGATTAAGGAAAATCAAACAAATCAGAAACAGGTCCAAGCATTCAAATACTGGTTCAGGCGAATTGATAAGAAAATGAGAAAAACAAATAAAATAAAACCCTAAATTAACTAATCAGGAAAGAACGACAAGCATGAAGAAACGACCACTTGAATAATGAAGAAAAGCATAGAAATCAAACACAAAGAGAGGAAGACTCATCTGTATAACTTCTAAAGTCACACTGCTCTTCAAATTCAAAATTCAAACATCTCCGGCGATATTCAAGTGCTACTGGTGAGGGATTCATCATGAGGGAAGTGAGGAGGTCACGTGGTATCAATTTGGTGGGGTTTGGAGAAATTAGGATTTTGGTCGGAACTTTGATCGAAGATTCGAGAAGTTCGGTGAGGATTCGAGGGACGAGGTTTAGGGATTTGGAAAGAGGAGAACGAGGCGGTTCTAGGTTGTGAATTTGGACGGGATTGGGTAACTTTGGGTTTTTTCTGGAATCTTTTGCTTCAAGATTCGAAGGAACTGGTAGGGATTTGAGAGAAATTATCCATGGATATGGAAAGGGAATGAGGTGAGGAGCCAAGGATGTAAATTTGGGGTGGTTTGGAGCATCGCCGCCGGCGGAGGCGATTTTCGGCCGGCAGCTTATGGTGGAATGGGGCAGCATTACATAGGGCTTTCTGAGAGAGATGAAATGGGGGGGGGGGGGTATGGGATTCAAATATTTTTATATTAGATCTACCCCAATTCTGAGCCGTTGGATGATGAATCCTCGACGGCCTAGATCTAAAGGTGATGAAACGACACTGTTTCGTTTATGACAGGGTAAACCGGGTATTGGGGTATTTGGGCTTGGACTTGGGGTGTGTTTGGTTTGGGCTAGGCATAATTAATTAAAAGCATCCCAATTTTGGGTCTTTAAGAAAGCCCCTTTCTTTTTAATTGCTTTTCCTTTTCTTTTCTACATTAAACTAAAAAAAAACTAATTAATTCTACAAATCAAATTAATCTACCAAATCAAATTAATCTACCGAATCAAATTAATTATCCCTAACAATTATCAATTTAAATGAAAACGAGCGAAATCCAAAACTACAATTTAAACCATGCCAAAACAAACTATTTTTGTATTTTCTCTGGTATTTTATAAAATCCCTAATTACTAATTAATTCCAAAATTTGAAACTAAATCCTAAATGCAAATGCCAAATATATTTTCATTGATTAAAATGCTCAAATAAAATGCAAACAATTAACATAAAATGCCACAAAAATCCAAAAAATTATAAAATAATGAAAGAAATCATTTTGTTTGATTTTCTGGGAATAATTCATATAGGGCAAAAATCACGTGCTCACAGTTCGCTGGGACTCTTGGTAGTGTAGAATTGTAGTAATTTTTGAAATTGCATGATCAATTGAGGTTTGAATCATGCAAACATTTTTTTGTAAAACCGCCTCTTTGAAAGCTAAGATGTTGCTTTCAATGAAATAAAATTTTATTCTTCCTAAAGTATTGTACAAATTTTTCTAATTTTACTTTATACTCGCCTTTTTTTTACAATGGTCAAACTAATAAAAAACCGCATTCTACGATTATGATATGTAATGAAACCCTTGAACAAAATGATCCGGATTAAGAGGAATATGATAAAAGAATGATGCCCGAGAATGTACCACTGGAGATCGAACAGATAGAAAGCTAAAAGAAGCCCAACCTCGAGGAGACAGAGATGATCACTATGGGAAATGAAGAAGATGTAAAAGAAACCTGAATCATCATCAACCTGGTAGCAGAACATAAGAATGAATTGGTAGAGCAACTCCAACAATACAATGACATATTCTCTTGATCATATGATGACATGCATGGTTTGAGAACTGACACTGTTTCACATCGAGTACCCACTGATCCTGCCAAACCCCCAACAAGCAGAAACTCAGAAAATTCAAGTCCGATTTGAGTATGAGAATAAAAGAAGAAGTCACCAAGCAAATAGAGGTGAACTACCTCATTTTGAGTATGGTAAGAGTCACGAACTACCACATTTTGTTGGACAACATAGTACCGGTGTCTAAGAAGGACGGGAAGATTAGGATATGTGTGGATTATATGATCTCCACAAAGAAAGTCCCAACGATGACTTTCCTCTGACCAATATTCACATCCTCGTTGGCAACTATGCGAAGCATGATCTACAATTGTTCGTATATTGTTTCGTCGAATCCAGATCTTGATGTACGAAAAAGTTGCAGAGAAGACAACATTCACCATACCATGTAGAGTTTACTATTATAGGGTTATGCCATTTGTCCTCATGAAGGCCGATGCCACTTGCATGAGGGCTATGATGAACTTTTTCCATAACATGATCCACAAGGAGATTGAAGTATAGGTGGATGACGTCAACATAAGGTCACAAAAGAATACGAATCATTTAAGTGACCAGAGGAAGTTCTTCGAATGGTTGCGAAGCTACAATTTGAAGCTGAACCCTATGAAGTGTACAATCAGAGTTCCAACAGGAAAATTTTTGGGTTTCATCGTCAGCAGAAAAGGGATAGTGTTAGATCCCTCGATGATCAAGGCTATTACCATGCGAGTTGTAGATATTTGTACTGATTTGTGCTTTTATATAGATTCTAAATGCATAGTAGCAGATTTGAAGCCATGTGTGGATATATATATAAAAACAATTGGGTTATATTAAACAAAGTGAATTATTTGCTATCCCAAAGCTATGTTGAAACTAGAAAATAATTCAGTTTATAAAGTTATGTGTGTCATGTTATAAGGAACTTGAGACAAATGTTTATATTCAAATAGTTTAAATATGAGAAATTATGTTTTGATATGTTGGGGCATATTGCTTTTGCTTTCAATTATATTGGGATATATCATTTAATAGAAAGTATCTTCGCTTGTAGAATGTAACTGTTAGACTGACACATATTATGCAAAATAATTATAAATTGAAGATGATTAGATATTAATTTCATTCTCAAATTTTTGTGCTTAGTTTTAAGTTTTAACTATTTCATTTTATTATTTGGTGTATCTTATTACTGAGGATGTAAGTGTACCTATTAACTTGGAGTTTCAATTTTTTTATGTAAATGATATCGAACTTTAAAAGATACTTCTTGATTATTGCAATTAAAAATTATCAATAAGAATACCAAAAGCAAATGGTTAATGACCCAAATCATGATCTGTCATCTTCTTTTCTTTTCCTTGCTCTTTTCTAATGAAAAAGCTGCAAATCTGATCTCAAGCTCTGTCTTTCACTTGGGAAGTGCAAAAATTGCAAGATTAGCAAATTTTAGTTAACATTGAAATAGGAGGTCTTGGTTAACATATTTATGTAGCAAGGGGTGGGGAAAGTAGGTACATTCATGTCAGATTTGGATCTTGACAATCTTGGTATTACGACATAATAAAATGCAATTGAAGCAAACCTTGATATAGATAAAGTGCAAACCAACTTATCACATGGTTACCGTGCATATCATAACATGTAGATGATGTGGGCCATGACGTTTAGATTACACTTTGCATCTTTCCTTAAATCATTGCGGAATTATATAATACACAATGTATTATTTAAAGACAAGTTTCTAAAGTCAAAATAGGTTTGGCATCAAGAAAATATTCCCATCCTTATTTTCATCATAACGACCTCTCATTTAAACAAAAGCACTCAACATGGCCAACATCAAAACCATGAAATGTACCAATGTTTCTTGGTTACTCTTCTTTTGTTTGATACTTCATTCTTGTTTAGCCTACAATGTAGTTAGCTTTGGGGCTTAGGGGAGATGGCAAGACAGATTCAACCACGGCATTTCATCGCACATGGTCTGCTGCCTGCAACTCTGCTAGTCCCGCGTACATTGACGTTCCACGAGGAACATATTTGGTGGGGATGTTGAGTTTCAATGGTCCTTGTCGGAGAAGAATTACATTTCGAATTGATGGTACTCTCAGTGCTCCAGTCAATTATAATGCAATTGGGAATTTTGAGTTTTGGATTATGTTTTATAAGGTAAGTGGGCTTACAGTGTATGGGTCATGAGCTATTAATGCCAACGGACATGGTTATTGGTCTTGTCGAAAGAGTGTAGCTTCTTGCCCACAAGGAGCTAGGGTACGTAAACAGTGCTTTACTCTCATTGTGTATATTTTATTTAAGAAACTTTAGGTATTTCTAGTTTTCTACCTTTCCTATACTTCGTCTATGATTTACATCCATTTTGGCGCACTTTTATATAATTAAACGTCCAATTCTATCAAACAGTAAGTTGCGTCTTGAATTTTTGACTCTTTTATCACAACGCAATACAATATGTTGTAGCTAGTGTGTCATGACAAAGGGGATGAGTACTATATATTTTTTTGCTCTAAAATAGGAAATACATTTTAAATATACCTCATTATACTTCTTTATTCACCCGATATAGATGCCACCTGTCATCATACTATTAATCCACGTGCCATGCCTATTTTTTCACCAATACAGATAGTCCTCCCATTTTCTGAATATTCGAAAAGCGGTAAGTTCATTTACGGAAGGAATGTCTTGCTATGCTTTCCCAACCATCATAATGTTTTTTCAGAAGCGATGAGATATACGTCCTTTCCATTTAATGACCAGGACACGTATCCCATTATAATTGGCTCTACAATTTATAGCGTCTTTTTAGGGTTTTATGCTGCTGCGTCAGTTCGAAGTGATGATTCATAATGACTGTCCTTTTCCTATAAATGCCGTATCACATACCATTCAAAAATTTCTTCTTCTTTCTTGCGTTCATATTTCAACTTTTCTTGCAACTTTTGCCTCTCTTCGTGTTTTCACCATTAAAGATGACTTCCTGTTCTTCAAATCCGTCTTCATCATCTGACCCTCGTAAAGTAATCATCGTTTAAGAACTTGCCCCTTCTTATTCTGCAATTAGAAGTAAAAGAGGTTGTAGACTTCGTAACTCCCTAAAGATGGGGTGCTACTCATATTATTCAGCGGGCATATACTATCATCTCCCACTACCCAATTACTATCTTTAAGTTATTTACCTGAAGCGCATTAGTCAATTCTAAGTCATACCCTATGCGTGCACTACTCAACCCATGCCTATGGTCTAGGAGGCATTTTGAACCTCTATTTTGGATAGTTCTAGACATGACATAGGTTGCTTAAAATGAGAAAAATTAGGCGACATACGAAATAAGTTGGGACTTCACATAAAAAAGCAGATAAGGGCTCAGATTAGCCTCCACACATTAGGCAACAGATGCATGCAAACACATTGGCGTATTGACAGTTCAGAATTTGGAACCTATAAACATGATTTCTATGTGATTCTAGATTTCAAATATACCGGTAGTTGATGAAAGTAATTTCTAGGTGACTGTGTAGTTGCCTACTGATTTCGATTAGAAGCATTTAAACCTATGGCATGTGATCTAGGTAACTTATTCAGCAGTTTGAAAGTGACAACAACAAAAAATACTCAGAATTACTTAGTTGTCCCTATAGGCATACTTTCTAGTGACATTCAGCAAGACACTATGTAGAGTCCAATTTTAGTATTTGGCACAAATGATAATTATCCCTATAGGCATGAGTTCTACCTTCGGTGATTTAAACTGCTTATTAATTCCTAGAGATATGCATATTAACTAAGCGAGTGTGATAATTAATTAAAACCTATAGACATGATATCCAAAAAAGCAGTTTTGAGTATGTTGTAAGTTGAACTTGGTTATTATATTTCCTATAGGCATGGTATCTAAACATGCAATGGCAAACCTAAACATTTAGACAAGTTTTCACCAGAATATTTCTTGACGTAAAGTAAAACCTATAGGCAAGTTATCTAACAATAATAATGAACACTTGTAGACATGTTATCTAACATATAATAGCAGAAAGTCCTATGGGCATGTTATCTAATATATAATAGCAGAAAGACATATAGGCATGTTGTCTAACATATAATAGCAGAAAGACCTATAGGCATGTTACCTAACATCTAATAGCAGAAAGTCTTATATGCATGTTATCTAACATATAATATCAAAAAGACCTATAGGCATGTTATCTACCCCTTTCATATAGAATGTCAAATAAGCCCATTTTCCAATTTTATTATTGCACCAACTGTATTTACAAATAATTATTACAGGCTAGAATCGAATGAATAAATTATAAAGTATATAGACTATAAGAAGCATGCAACAGGCCCAAATACACCCGGACGGGCTAGGCTTTCAATTTACAATAACTTCAAAGCCCAATATTCGTAATGACCAACAACGACTGATTCACCTTCGTTTCAAGGATAAGCATACCAACAACAATCCTCTAGTTTGTTAGAGTTTGTAAGGGCTTCACGAAGCCTGGGCAGTGCTCACACTAGAGTAGAAAGATCAAAACCAATTCAAGGAAAACAATGGACCAAATCGTGGTATGTTAGAGTTCACGAGGGTCTCATAAGAACCCTGAGCAATGCTCACACCAGGAAGTCCAAAGGATAGTACTTAGATTACTTTGGCTTTCAGCCATCAAAGAATAAGGATTCAAAAGAGTGCAGGATAGGATTGGAAAGTACAATTAGGGATAGAATCACACATAGAACAGAGACCAACACTTAGAAACTGAGCAGACTTAACAAGTTTGAGAATTAACAAAGTTATAAACCGATAATGACCAACTCATGAGAATGCTTTCACAAAAGATAGTACAAAATTCAGACAAGGACAAATCATAGAAAAAGGATTCATTGATCAATTAATGAGTCAAGAAGCATATAAGTTATCAGTAAGAACTAATAGCATGGTGAGCATAGAATCAGATAAATAACATGTTAAAATATTTAACAACAAACTAAGGTATACATGATGAACTAGTTTTTTAGGAATGGTATCAAAACATACTTAATATTAAAAGATATTCTTGCGTTACACATAATTAAGCATGTTTTATCAATTAGTCTATTGAGTTAAGCATGTCTAAAACACATAGAGCAATGAGACTAATAACAGTAGCATACTGAACAAGTGACACAGTAGAGAAATTTCAACAACTTACTAGTTCATATGAAATAGAAAGAAGTTTAGCAACGTAGCAACGATCATCAACAACAGCAAATGATAAAAGATTTCTGGCCTTGGCTTTCAGCCGGCCAGGAATCAAAGCAGAATGATAACAATATATAGTTTAGTAGTGTGAAATACTCGAGTTCTTAGTCTTTCTAAAGGGGAAAGGGGGTAGGGGTTTAAATAGCCCTAAACTAGAGCCCACAAATAATATAATAATCAATCAAGGAAAGCACCTAACAGTTAATTCATGAAAGAAAACACAGAACCTATATAAGGTAATCCAGAAGTAACAAGTGCATAGACGCGTAAAACATATAGTCAAATATTTTAATATAGTAATGAGTGACTAAAACAAATTTGGGGAATCAAAGACTCCTAAGTTTAGGGTAAGTGATATTGATCAACAATTAATGGCAAGAATCATAAAAGTAGATAGACAGAATCATTGAAATAAAAAATTGAATAAAGAATCGAAAACCCTAATTTTTAGGGTAAGTAAAATTGAGATAAATTTTCAAAGGCAAAACTATAATAAAGATGCATATCTACTTTAAATATTGAACCATATTTGGTTCGATTTTTAAGAATCAAAAATCCCAATTTTTAGGGTAAAAAATTAGTCAAAAATATCTATGAAAAATAATAACAGATATCCAATAGATAGATATACGGAAACATTAAAGAGAAATATTTAGAAAAAAATAGAAAAACTATAATATATATTGAAAGATATGAACCCTAGCCGAGAAAATCTCAGGGATTCATACCATAAAGAGACGAAGAATGAACATAGATAGAAAGAAGTGAAAGTTCAAACCAGATTTGGTTCCATGAAATAGAGATATACCCACCATGTTTGGCAAGTAGTTATGTAATACCATAATCGATTATCCAGTAATAGGAGACATCCAATAAGGTAAGGAAATCGTCTATGTATTCCATCTCTGAGTTGGAGTCGAAGGAGAGTGGGATTACGACGTTGGGGTTTCAGGAGAGGTGAAGAGGAGGGAGTTTAAGGGTGGCGGGGTTTAGGGAATGAGGTATTAGGGTTAGAGATTCTTCATTAAAAAGGGATGAACGAGGGCCGTTAATCGAGAAAGATCAACGGCTAGGATTTAAAAAGGGGTTTGGGTTGGGTACAAGAACGGGTACCGGTATGTTTATTGGGCCAGGGGTTCTTTGATTTGGGCTGGGGGTTATTTGGGCTAGGGTGTTAGATTTTGATCCAGGCGTTGGTCCGAATTTAAATAAAAATGGGCTACATTTTAAATACCCAATTTTAATAAATAAATAATGTATAAAAATAATAAATAAATACCAAAAAATATATTTTGTGCAGTAAAATGATTTTAAATAGTTATTTAATATTTTAAAAATATAAAAAAATCATTTTCTACATAAGTATTGTGATTATACACTACAACAACAACGACCTATTGAAATCCCACTAGTGGGTCTGGGGAGTGTAGTGTGTACGCAAACCTTACCCATACCCCGAAGGAGTAGAGAGGTTGTTTCCAAAAGACCCTAGGCTCAAGAAGACAAAAAGACAAAAAAAGACAATATTAGTGACACCACAGATATAATATGAAAAAATACGAAAAAATGGGAATAACGCGAAATCACGAAAAATGATACAAAGCAAAAGCAAAATAGTATCCCTACCAAACTAGTCACACAAAGTTATGGCATAAAACAAGATTCAACTACCTCCTAACGTGCAACCCTAATACTCGCCCTCCAAATGTTCCTATCAAGTGCCATGTCCTAGGAAATCTGAAGACTCGCCATATCCTGCCTAATCACCTCCCCCAATACTTCTTAGGCTACCCTTATCTCTTCTCGTGCCCTCCACAACTAGCGATTCGCACCTCCTTACCGGAGCATCCGGCTTCTCCTCTGAACATGCCCGAACCATCTGAGCCTTGATTCCCGCTTCTTTTCATCAATGGGAGCCACGGACACCTTCTTCCGAATATCATTATTCCTAAACTTATCCATCCTAATATGCTCTCACATCCACCTCAACATCCTCATTTCTGCTACCTTCATCTTCTGGGTATGTGTTTTCTTAACTGGCCAGCACTCAGCCCCATACATCATGGCCGAACTAACTACCGCTTTATAGAACTTACCATTAAGTATTGGTGGCACTCTCTTGTCACACAATAATCCAGATGCTAACTCCACTTCATCCATCCTACCTCAATACGGTGTGTAACATCCTCGTCGATCTCCCCTCCCCCTAGATAATCGACCCAATGTACTTGAAGCTATCTCTACTGGGGATGACCTGTGATTCAAGCCTCACATCCACGCCCACTTCCCTCTGCTCAGCGCTGAACTCTACCACTGAGCTACTGAGGAACAACAGGAGATTCGATCTCATAGAGTTCAATTCCCGTGCTCAATCCATGACAAGATCCTCTGTTTTCGATTGTCTAATAAATCACTTAATAAAAGTAAATTATTTTTCCATTCCTTTCCAAAATTCTATAATCCCTTCCCGAACCAAACATGAATCTTTCGATTCATTTGGCTCTCACGCTCAAATACTTAAGGTAAATTCTCTTTTTTTTTATGAATGTAATGAGCCTATCTTCTCTTCTTTGTTCATATTCCAAAAAGATGTCGAAACTAATGTAAGACCAAAATAATCGGAGGACTCTTCTGAAAAAATCAAAAATATGTAATTGTTAGCAAAGTTGTTTCTTTTTTTTTTCCAAATCCAAAAAGCTCTTCTTACTTAGAATAGGTCGTTGATTCAGCATTAGATAAAAGGGGGTAAAATCCCCGTTTTTATAATTTACAATAAGCGGTTCAAATCATTTTATCAATATGAGTATCCTATATCAATAAAATATTTATTTTGAAACCACCTCTATATTAACATAGTGGTAGAAAGAGTACCATGTTGTGTCTAGACTTGAAACAGATTGTTTTAACCATGTTAATAGTTCTACATTATTGGTTAATAGAGAATCAAAAATGATTTACCAATGAATCGCGAAATTCTATGGTTCTTACATATAATTTATGAATTTATTCAGAAGTAATTCGCGAGATCTTGCACCTCTCTTTCCTAGTTATAACAGAAAAGGGTACAGCTGGGTGGTCCAGCCTATTCTTAAAATAAACAACTCGCACACACTCCCTTTCCAAAAAAAAAAATCAATACACCAAGCACTACACTTAGATTTATTGGATTTGTTGCTAATATATCGTTATTAAACCCGAAACTCCCGGCAGATGGCCAGCGGCCCAAAGAAACGAAAGAATCGGTTATGTTTTTCATATGATCTCCTCTTATAGATTGAATAAAAAATCGAATAGAGTTCTTTTTGTATCACTTCGCCCTTCTTTTTATTTATTCTTTTATTTTTTCTGAAATTGAGTCAAAAAATAAAAAATATTCGAGTTAGTTATAAATTATGAACTAATGAACTAGCCCTTTTATTGGTTATTGGAACACTAACACTTACTAAAAAGAATTTCCCTTGATCTATAAACAGGAACGATGAAAGCGAGTCAGTATGCTAATTCCTCATCCGCAAATCAGCCCTTCCCGTAGGTTCTTTTCTCAAAGAATAAAGAATTGGAGGAGGAAAATCTTGATAGAATTTGAAAAAGCAAACGACAAGTCGAAGGCAATAAAATATGAAAAATGTATTTATTTTTCATATTTTGACCCGCAACAGTCTCACTCCAGGTATTCCGTCTTTGTCCTGCTAAGCTGTGATTATACACTAATATGGACTATTATCGTAAAGATGTGCAATTTAGTCTAAAAATACAAATGCAATTATGAAAAATACATGAAAAATATTTAAATAATATGTTGAAATAATGGTGAATTTATATGATTAAATAATCATAAAAATAATATGAAAGATAATTATTGGATATTTATACAATAAAAATGTAAAAAAATAAATTGATTTAAAGCCCTTAAATTTATAGAAAAAATATGAAAAATAGTTGTGCATGCTTGTAAATACAATGATTATGCATGTGCACAATTTGAAAGTACATATGTATATTTAAAATATATGAGAAAAAATTGGGTATGAACAACTGTCCCTTTTTACCCCGAAAAGATGAAAGAGTTGTCGGGTAAAGAAATAATGATCGATTTTGAACGAATGAGGTGATTTGAAAATTTTAGACCGCCCACTCTGGCTTTTGAGCTGCCTACATATTCCGGGTTTTACATGAATTAGGCCATGTGCAGTTCTGGGCCCAACGGTGAACGAAACCGATAGAATTGTTATAAGAACGGTCTTGTGTTTTGGCAAGGTTCTATTGAGTAGGATAATATCGGATGAATTTATGCAAAGTCATGAATGTAAAGTTCTGGATGTATCATATGGTAGATATCTGAACGGTCATAGGGTAAAACGAGTAATTGATGGGAGTCGTTTACGTTTGAAATAATGGAAGGGTGTGAATGGTATGAACGGAAATCAGAGCAAAGGTTGCTCCTGTTCGAAGAACGGTTAACTCTTGAGTTACCTTCAAAAAATCAAAACACGATGTGAACAAATATATATAGGTTATTGCGATAATTTAAACACGATGTAAATTCCATTTGGACCATGAAGAATGTCTTTAGATGCTGAGGACGGTATCCATAGACCATGACGTCCTGGGCCATTAATCGTGAGATAAGGGATTTGCAGGCCATGAAATTATACTCTCGGGATCACCCCCGGGTATATGCATGGTAAAGTTATTCAACGATTGGTTGGATTGCGTAACAACTCTGGGCACGTTCAAGGATGAACGTTTGTTTATGTTGGGGAGGATGTGGCGACCCGACCAGTCGTCTCATGAGTTACCACTACGTTTCCCCCATTTCTACTTCTGTATGCTTCATTATCCGTGTTTTGTGGTATCGTGTTGGTCATATCGAGTCAGAAATGATTTTTGATAAGGTTTGAGACACTTAGTCTCTTTTAAGAAGGTTTGAGTTGGAAAAGTCAATCGGATGTTGACTTATATATTATGGGGATCAGATGTGAGTTCCGATGGTCATGTTAGCTTTGGTGTTGCAGACTTTTGGCCTTCGCATTCGCGAAGGGATGGGTGATGAGGCTGAGAATTTGGCCTTCGCGTTCGCGATGTTGGTTTCGCGTTTGCGAAGGCTGAGGTTCGGAGGCATAGTGTTCGCGATGAGGTTCCCGCGTTCACGAAGAAGGAATTTAGGAAGGTCAAGATTTAGCCTTCGTGTTCGGGAGATGGGCTTCGCGTTTGCGGAAGGCAGGCATTCAGTGCATCGCGTTCGCGAAGGTCAAGGTGAAGGAAGAATCACGTTCACGACTGGCATGTCGCATTCGCGTAGAGTAAAAAGTGGTCAACGAAAATTTGTGCTTCACTAATGCGAGGCTTTGACCGCATTCGCGAATAAGGAATGTCAATGCTGGGTAGAATGTTTTAAAGATGTTTTGTGCTCGAAGGTGGGGGTATTTTCCACCATAGCTGCTCGTTTTGGAGGATTTTTGAAGGTGATTGAAGAGGGATTTAGGGGAAAACGTTTGGAGGTGAGTTTCTTCAACTTAAAACTTGATTATCATGTGAATTCCACCTAGAAATTCATGAAATATAAGACTAGAAATCAAGAACCAGGGCTTGAATTTTGAAACCAAACAATTTGGATTTGAAGAGCTAATTGTGGATGGATTTTGATGTTCTTAGTATGTGTGAACTCGTCGGGAGATAAGGAACCCGTTGATGTAAAAATTTCTGAGTTTTGAGAAGTGGGCCCGGTGCTCGGTTTTGCTAATTTCGGGATTTTTGGTGTTTTTAGATTGTTTTCGCTTGGGCTTTGTTCCCTTAGCATATTGTGACGTATTGGTTCTGATTTTTGATAGATTTGACGCGCGTGAAGGCCGATTCGATAGGCAAAGGCATCGCGATCTAGAGATTTAGCCGGTTCGAGTTGAGTAATGATTGTAAATGATATTCTGAGGGTTTGAAACCCTGGATTTGCACATCTTAGTGCTATGTTGAGGTGACTTACACGCCGGATAGCGAGCGTGGGTAGAGAACCATTGGGGATTGTGACTTAGTCCATCCCGATTGATGATTTTACCAGGTATTTGACTGAAACTTATTGCTATCATCATGGTTTGGGCTGATTTCCATATTTGGACTTCGTGCAAACTATTTGAAACCTTCGGGCATTTTTATTACTATTTCCTCACTGTTTTGACTTATTAATTGAATTCAGCCATGTTATTTTCCACTATTTTAACTACTCGGCCATTTTCATTCAGTTTTGAGACTTAAATGATACTTTAAATGATGTTTTGGTGTGAGAAATACTGTTTTACTAATGCCCAAGGGGCTTGTGACTATTTTTGACTGAGTAAGGTCGAGGGCCTAGTTGTGAGGAAATACTAATACTGATTTGAGGCCGAGGGCCTGAGATATGTACGCCACGAGGTGGCTTGTTCATATTGTTTATGAGGCCAAGGGCCTGAGATATATACACCATAAGATGTCTTGACTGATATGAGGCCGAGGGCCTGGATTTGATGCCACGAGGTGGCTTGATATTGCACTTGGGCCGTAAGGGGCCTCTCCTGGAGTCTGTACACCCCTAGTGAGTGCGGGTATCCATTGTGATGTGAGATATAGCCCGAGGGACTAATATTGTACTATGTAATAGCCTGAGGGTCTAGTATTGTTCTTCGTGATTTCCCGTGGGGCTTCTACCTTTCTATGTGATAGCCCGAGGAGCTGGTACTGTTCTGAGATATAGCCTGAGGGGCGGAGTTGTTGACATTGTGCTCGAGGGGCGAACCTTTATGTGTTATCTTTCATATTTACTTCTCATTTTACTTGTTAAACTAAGGTATTTGTGCCCGAGAGGCGGATTTTCTGTGCTTATCTACACTAACTGCTTTGCATTCATTTGCATAACTATTGAAAAGTCATTTTTAAAAGGAAGTTTGAACTGAGCTAAGATGTTTTAAAGAGATTTCACAGCTTCATTGCTTTCTTAAATGGTTTTATACTGCTTCTATACATCATGTTGATATGCTTTACTTGATTTATTACTGCTCAGTAGTTATTTACCTTTATTTCTCACTGAGTTGGAGTACTCACTTTACTCCCTACACCTTGTGTGCAGGTTCAGGTATTTTTGAACCCGATAGCGGGTATTGGTTGATCAGAAGCAGAGACATCAGAGTTTAGCAAGGTAGCTGCCGGCGTCCGCAGCACTGCTTTTCTCCCTCTTTATTCTATTAGTCTGTACTTTGTACATTCCAGATTTCGTCAGATGTAGCTAAACCTTAGTAGATGCTCATGACTAGTGACACCCTGGTTTGGGTTGTGTTTGTGTTGTACTTCCACATTGTTATGATATTATCTGCTATTTAAATATTATTAAATCATGTTTTAGCTTGTGTTATTGATGTTTAGCTGTTTAACTTCAAATTGGAGATGTGTCGGCTAGCCTTGTCTTCACGAGATGTGCCATCATGACCGGGTATGAGTTTAGAGTCGTGACAGTAGAGGATTGGGATTTTGAGGTGGAGTTGCATACTGATGGCGTGCGAGAGGATTTTGTGGATGCTGGTTTTCCGTATTTTGGGGGAGATGCTGGGTTTTTGGTATTTTGTTGGTTGGTGTCTGGGACGTTCAGGGTGAGGGTGAGGTTTGCCAAGTTTCGGACCTGCTCAAGTTCCCATTGTAATTCCAATATCTTATGTTCCAACTGCAAAACCAAGTCATTTTGTGCTGGAGTACTCCGACCGTTTGAAGTTTTCGCATTTTCAACATTTTCTTTTCGAGTACCACTCAAGTAATCCATCTTAGCTTTTCCTGTACTTTTTGGATCACTCGGAGGATGAGGAGGTGGGGGGCCTCTAGATCTGGTGTGGTATGCTGATGATGCCAGTCTATGCGAATCAACCTTAGGGGATGGGAATAATAAAGAATAAAGAAAAACAAAAGTTAAACAGGTTAGTAAGGATTATGAAAATTTTGCAGTATTTAAACACATATTGCGAGAATGTACATTAACGTCCAAATGTGGGAGCCTCGTTGTGCCCGAGGTAGGCCTAGAGACAAATAGATTTGGAGAAATCCAGTGCCAATAATTGTCACACCTCCTTTTCTACACCCCAGAAAGGGGTATTAGGGAGTTTTTTCCAATTGAAGTGACAATCGAAACGGGATTATTTATTAGATTCAAAGTTGCTACTTGGGTTAAATTATGGTGTCCCAAGTCACCAGTTTAAATCCCGAATCGAGGAAAAGATTGACTCTGTTTATGTCTGCAAACACAGAAATCCGAGTAAGGAATTCTGTTAACCTGAGAGAAGGTGTTAGGCACGCCCGAGTTTCGAAGTTTTAGCAAGGTTGCTTTGATCATACTTGGCTTATTGAATAATTTAATTACTGATTTTTCGAACCTATTTGCTTTATCCTCTTCACGCTTTAAATTAGGAAAATTATCTTGAAACGGGTCACACATACGTGTACCCATTTGTTTGGTGCGTCAAAAATAATGTCACGCGAACGTGTCCACTATTAATAACACTTTATTATTATTACGAAAAGTTGGACAAAAGTTGCACGAACACATACTCCATATTTGTTTTTAAATCGTAATCATATCACGCGAACCTATCCGCGACCACGATAATACATTAAACGTGCCTAAAGCAAACTACGAGCATTTGTCATCTTTATATCTAAGTGATGAAATTAATAAGAGGGCCATGTATGATTAAATGGTGGATGGCACACCTCGGACTATTAAACTAAAATTTAATTAACGGCCTATTAGCACCCTTTTTATCATTAAGAAAGTTTGTTCGAAGTTGCGTGAACGCATACCCCAAATTGGTTTTAAGAATCGCAATTATGTTACGCGAACGTATACATAATCATAAAATTATTTTAACGTGCCTAAAATCCTCTCTACGAATATTCATTCTAAATAACTGTCACGACCCAATTCCCGAACCTGGTCGTGATGGCGCCTCTCGTGAAGATAAGGCCAGCCTTACCAAACAAAACACCTCTTTTAAATAGTTAAATACCATAAGCAGTTGTTAAACATAATGTAATAGTCATAATTTTTGAAAATAACGATAACAATAGGGAAACCACCCTGACGCAGCACAAACCGGGGTGTCACAAGTCACGAGCAACTAAGAAATCCAGATACAAGTCTATTGAATACTAAGTCTAATTCAATAGTTCGAAGAACATGAAAATGATAAAGTAGGGGAGGCACGGGGGCTGCAGACGCCAACAGCTACCTCGTAGTCTCCAAATCACTGCCTGGACTGGGAGGATCAGCACTCAGGAGCAAACTCTACTATGCTTGTATCTGCACACATGGTGCAGGGAGTAATGTGAGTACTCCGACCGAGTGAGTAATAATTATAAATAATGGCTGAAGGCTTGAAAACACGTAAAGGCACAAAGCAATTCTATATCAAAGTAGTGAAAACACTTAAGCAGTAAACCAACTAAGAAGTCGAATAAAATCTCTTCAAATCAGGTATAACAGGTAATTTAACAAGT
Organism: Nicotiana glauca; assembly: GCA_026770625.1. Lineage (NCBI taxonomy): Eukaryota > Viridiplantae > Streptophyta > Magnoliopsida > Solanales > Solanaceae > Nicotiana > Nicotiana glauca. The sequence goes on from MU783705.1 coordinate 71,259, forward strand.
AAATGACAAGTAGAAATCAGGCCCTCGGTCTCACTCTCATCACTCAGCACTCATTCTTAGCACTCGACTCATACTCTCATGATAACAGAAATCAAAATAACCGGTGCGGTGTGCAGCCCGATCCGTACATCACTGCGGCATGTATCCCGATCCATTTAGATAGTCGACTGCGCTCACTGGGGGTGTGCAAACTCCGGACGGGCTCCTACAGCCCAAGCGCTATATTACTGTGATGCGCAACCCGATCCACATAAATATTTGTTGCGTCGTGCAGTCCGATCCATAATATATATAACATCCTCACTATTGGGCTCTCGACCCCTCTCAGTCATTTTACTCACAGCCTCTAAGGCACAACAATATAAGGTAGGGATCTCAGCCCACATATTCCTCTCATTTAGAATTAGCATTGATAAACCAGTTCACATTGTTTAAACAAATAGAAACATGACTGAGGATATGATTTTTAACAAGTAAAGTGAGGAAAATAAGTCAAAAATGCCCTTAAGGGTTCTACAGGTCGGCACAAGGCCCCAAACATGGCAACTAGCCCAAATCATAACGATAACAAAGAGGTCTCAGTCAAATATGCGGTAAAATCATCAATCGGGACGGACTATGTCACAATCCCCAATGGTGCTCTACCCCACGCTCGCTATCGGGCATGCAAGTCACCTCAATATAGCACTACGATGTGCAATCCGTGGTTTTAAACCCTCGGGACATCATTTAACATCATTAAGCACCTCGAACCGGCTAAAGCTCTAGCTCGCTATGCCCTTGCCTCTCAAATCAGCCTCCTCGCTCGTCAAATCTGACCAAAACCAGAACAAATACATCACAATAGGCTAAGGGAACAATACCCAAGCAAAAATAATCGAAAAGTATCAAAATCCCAAAATTAACAAAACCCGAGCCCCGGGCCCACTTTTCAAAACTAGAAAGTTTTCAAATCAATGGGTTCCTTATCACTCCACGAGTCTATGCATATAAAGAACCCCAAAATCGGAGTCCAAATGACCACTCAAATCCCAATTTAAAATCTCAAAATCCCAAGCTCTAGGTCTTCCATTTTTGTTAAATTTCAATGAATTCCTAGGTTAATTTCTCTATATAATCCCGTTTTTGGTTCATAGAACTTACCTCCAACCACTTCTCCTTGAATTCCTCTTCAATTCCCCACAAAGAGCTCTCAAAATACCCAACTATGGTGGAAAATGGCTGAAACTCGCGGATGAAATGTTTACAAACTTTCTGCCCAGCTCCTGTAATTCCTTCATCGCGATCGAAAAGAGCAAAAAATTCCAAGACTCACAAATGAACTACACGATCGCGATGTGTTGATTTCCCAAAATTATGTGAACGCAGCCCTGCTGCTGCGAACGTGAAGAACAACATTACTTGGCCCCTAATTACTTATAACGAACGCGAACTCTCCTCTGCGAACGCGAGGCACAAGCTTCCAGCCTTATGCGAACACGAGCTCTTCTTCGTGATCACGAAGGGAAATTCCTGATCACCTCGAATTTCTTCTATGCGATCGCGGATAACTCCACACGATCGCGAAGACCAAATTTGCCTGCAACTGCTGCTGCAATTTCTTCAATTCCTTAAGTCTCAAAACTCCTTGTTAGCCATCCGAAATCACCCCGAGCCCCCGAGACCTCAATCAAAAGTAGAAAATCCTAAAACCTCATTTAAACTTGTTCCAATCATCAAAACACCTCAAACAACACCAAATCTATCAATTCACACCGAATTCAAGCCTAAGTTTTCTAAAAACTTCCAAAATATGCTTTCGATCAAAAACCCAACCAAACCACCTCGGAATGACCTAAAATTTTACACACACATCCCAAATCACATAACGAAGCTAAAAAAAATCTCGGAATTCCATTTCGACCCTCGGATTAAAATCTCACCTATCAACCGGAATTGGCCAAAATACTAACTTTGCCAATTCAATCCTAATTCTACACCAGAACTCCGAAACCACTTCCGATCACACTCCTAAGTCACATTTCACCTCCCGAAGCTAATTGAACCATCGTAACTCACATCCAATCCCTTTAACTCATAAGTCAACATCCAGTTGACTTTTCCAATATAAGCCTTCTTAAAAGAGACTAAGTGTCTCATTTCTTACCAAATTCACTCCGAACTCAAACCCATCAACTCGACCACATAAAACATGGATAACGAAGCATAAAGAAGCAGAAATGAGGAAAATGGAGCGGTAACTCATGCGACGACTGGTCGGGTCGTCACATCCTTCCTAACTTAAACAAACATTTGTCCTCGAACGAGTCAAGAAACATACCTGAAGCCTCAAACAGGTAAGGATATCTGCTCTGCATCTCCCACTCGGTCTCCCAGGTAGCCTTCTCCATGGGCCGACCTCTCACTGCACCTTCACTGAAGCTACATCCTTTGATCTCAACTTTCGAACCTATCGCTCCAAAATAGCTGCTAACTCTACATCATAAGTCAAATCACCCTCCAACAGAACCGTACTGAAATCCAAAACATGGGACTGGTCCCCAATATACTTCCAAAGCATAGAAACATGGAAAAATGGATGCACACTCGACAAGCTAGGTGGCAAGGCAAGCTCATAAGCCACATCCCCAATCCTCCGAAGTACCTCAAAAAACCCAATGAATCGCGGACTCAATTTTCCTTTCTTTCCAAATCTCATAACACCCTCCGCGGGTGAAACCTTCAAGGACCTTCTCGCCAACCATGTAGGATACATCTCGAACCTTCCGGTCCGCATAACTCTTCTACCTTGACTGCGCTATACGAAGTCTCTCCTAAATTACCTTCACTTTTTCTAAAGCATCCTGAACCAAATCTGTCCCCAATAGCCTAGCCTCACCGGGCTCGAACCAACCAACTGGAGATCTACACCGCCTCCCGTACAAAGCCTCATATGGATCCATCTGAATGTTCGACTGGTAGCTGTTGTCATAAGCAAACTCTGCAAACGGTAGAAACAGATCCCATGACCCTCCGAAATCAATAACACATGCGCATAGCATATCCTCCAATATCTGAATAGTGTGCTCGGACTACCCATCTATCTAAGGGTGAAAAGCTGTGCTCAACTGCACCTGAGTACCCACATCTCGCTGAACAGACTTCCAAAACTGGGAAGTAAACTAAGTTCCCCGATCTGATATGATGGAAACTGGGACACCATGCAACCGAACAATCTCCCAAATATATAACTCTTCCAGGCGCTCTGAGGAATAAGTAGTACAGATAGAAATGAAGTGCGCAGACTTGGTCAGCCTGTCTACAATCACCCAAAAGGCATCTAACTTCTTCAAAGTCTGAGGAAGTCCCACAACAAAATCCATAGTGATCCTCTCCCACTTCTACTCGGGAATAACTATTTGCTGAAGCAAGCCACCCGATCTCTGATGCTCATATTTCACCTGCTGACAATTGAGACACCGAGCTACAAACCCCACAATATCTTTCTTCATTCTCCCCTACCAATAATGCTTTCTAAGATCCTGATACATCTTCACGGCACCCAAACGAATGGAATACCACGAGCTATGAGCCTCTTCCAATATCAACTCCCGAAGCCCATCCACATTGGGCACGCAAATCCGACCCTGAATCCTCAACACTCCATTATCACCAATGGTCACATCTCTGGCATCGTCATGCTGAATTCTGTCCTTAAGGACAAGCAAATGCGTATTATCATACTGGCGTTCTCTGATGTGATCATATAAAGAAGAATGAGAAACCATGCAAGCCCACACCCATTTAATCTCACAAACCGATTGGCCAAGGCCTGAACATCAACTGCAAGGGGTCTCTCCCCAACTGGAATATATGCCAAACTCCCCATACTCACTGCCTTTTGGCTCAAAGCATCGGCCACTACATTGGCCTTTCCCGGATGATACAGTATGGTGATATCATAATCCTTAAGCTACTCTAACCATCTCCGATGCCTCAAATTAAGATTCTTTTGCCTGAACAAATGCTGAATACTGCGATGATTAGTGAATACCTCACAAGATATGCCATACAAGTAATGCCTCCAAATCTTCAATGCATGAACTATAGCAGCCAACTCCAAATCATGAACAAGGCAGTTTTTCTTGTGGGTCTTCAACTGATGATAAGCATAAGCAATAACTCTACCCTCCTTCATCAATACACAACTAATCCCAACTCTTGAAGTATCACAATATATGGTATATAAACCTGAAGCTGATGGCAGCACCATTACTGGGGCTGTGCTCAAAGCTGTCTTGCGCTTATGAAAGCTCTCCTCACACTCGTCCGACCATACAAATGGAGCACCCTTCTGAGTCAACTTGGTCAAGGGCAATGCAATGGATGAGAATCCCTGAACAAACCGACGATAATAGCCTACCAACCCAAGAAAACTATGAATCTCTGTGGCTAAGGACGATCTAGGCCAACTATGAACCGCCTCTATCTTCTTCGAATCAACCTGAATACCCTCGCTGGACACCACGTGTCCTAAGAAAGCCACTGAACCGAGCCAAAACTCACACTTGGAGAACTTTGCATAAAGCTTGTCCTCCCTCAATCTCTACAATACAACTCGCAAATGCTCCGCGTGCTCCTCCTGAATACGTTGGTACACCAGAATGTCATCAATGAAAAAAATAACTAACGAATCCAGATAAGGTCAAAATACACTGCTCATCAAATGCATGAACGCTGCTGGGACATTGGTCAGCCCGAAAGACATGACAAGAGACTCATAGTGACCATATTTAGTCTTGAAAGCAGTCTTAAGAATATCTGATTCCCTGATCTTTAACTAGTGATAGCCCGAACGGAGATTAATCTTGGAGAAAACCCTCGCTCACTGAAGCTGGTCAAATAAACCATCAATACGAGGGAGAGGTTACTTATTCTTGATTGTTACCTTGTTCAATTGCCTGTAATCGATGCACGTTCTCATTGTGCCATCACTAGGCCGAATGAACCTCTTATCTAGGAGTTCCTGAAGCTGCTCCTTCAATTCTTTCAACTCTGCTGGTGCCATGTGATATGGAGGAATAGAAATGGGCTGAGTGCCCGGCACCAAGTCAATACCAAAATAAATATCCGTGTCCGGTGGCATGCCCGGTAGGTCTGCAGGAAATACATCAGGGAAGTCCCTCACAATTGGGACAAAATCAATATTGGGTGCCTCAGCTCCAACATCCCTCACAAAGGAAAGATATGACAGAAAACCCTTCCCAACCATACGCTGGACTTTCAAGAAAGAAATCACTCTACTCGGAACATAATCAGTCATACCACGCCACTCAATCCGCGGAATACCCGGCATAGACAAAGTGACTGTCTTAGCATGACAGTCTAGAATAGCATGACACAGAGATAATCAATCCATGCCTAAAATGATATAAAAATCCACCATGCAAAATAGCAATAGATCAACTCGGGTCTCCAGAACCCTAATAGTCACCACACATGACCGGTACATACGGTCTACAATAATAGTATTTCCCACCGTGGTAGATACATGAACAGGTAAAGCAAGAAACTCTCGGGACGTACCCAAATGGTGAGGAAATTACGAAGACACATAAGAATAGGTAGAACCGAGATCAAATAATACAGAGGCATCTCTGTGTCAGACTATAACAATACCTGTAATGATAACATCTGAAACAATAGCATCTGGCCTGCCTGGAATAGCATAGAAACGAGCCTGGCCATCGCCTGATCGACCTCCTCTTCTGGGGCGACCCTTGGCTGCTTAACCGCCACCCCTATCTAGATGAGCGGGTGGTAAAGTAACTGGAACAGAAGTCGAGGGTTGACCCCTCTGCTGAGACGAGTTAGCAACACGACAAGGAAACTGACTCCTCATATGTCCAAACTCTCCACACCCATAACAACTCCCAGGTGCTGGGGAAGGGGACTGAAGGGAACCCCTCGCAACAGAGTCACCAGTAGAAGGACCTGTTATGGAAGAACCCTGTACCGATGGGGCACGAGATGAACTCTGAGCTAAAAGGGTACTAAGTGTTGATTGGCCCTGCTAAGGCCCATGATAACCACAACCTGAAGATGCCCCATGATATTATAGACGGGCCGACTGAGCGGGCCTGAAAGAACGACCTCTAACATACTAGAACTGGCCCCTCAAAGGAGCACCACTGTAACTGCCAAAACCTCGAGGCTTCTTGGCCTCCCTATCCTCACGATCCTGACGGCGAACTATCTCAATCTCTCAAGCTATATCAACCACCTCCTCAAATGTAGCACCCAATACTCTCTCTCTCTAGTCATAAGAATACGGGGATAGTAGTTAAGTCCATCAACAAATATCTTGATCCTCTCATGATCAGTCGGAACCATCCAAACGGCATAACGAGCCAACTTTGAAAACCTCATCTCAACTTTGAAAACCCATATCTCAACCACTCAAACTACCTGTGCAGCTCCTCTTTGCGGGACTGCAGTACATACTTCTCCAAGAAGAGAGTGGAGAACTCCTACCAAGTAAGGGTCGCTGCACCAACAGGCTTACGCCTCTCATACGCCTCCCCCCAAGTGAAGGCAGCCCAAAAAAATAGAAAGGTGGTGAATGCCACACCACTAGACTCAAAAATCCCTGCTGTACGGAGCATTTGTTGACACTTGTCTAGAAAACCCTGGGCATCCTCGCCCTTAGCACCACTGAATGACGGAGGCTGGAGTCTACCAAACCTCTCAAGGCGACGCTGCTCATCATTCGGCATAACTGGAACCCTGAACTCCTGCACTGGTGCATCCGACCGAGCTGGAGGTGCCTTCGGTGTCTGTAATCCCTACACTACTTGCTCAGGTGTGCGAGTAGTGGGGGTCTGATTGCCTCCCCCAGCCTATGAATTAGCTGCTGCTGTGGTGGCTGAAACTGCTTGAGCCAGGCCAGTGCAATCTATCAAGATCTATGCCAAGGCATCCAATAGACCCGGGATCACGATGGGCACAGCTGGTGCCTGAACTAGTGCTGCTGGAGCCTGACCCGGAGCTGGAGAAACTGGTGGATCAACAGGTGCTGCCCTCGCTGCTCCGCCTCTGCCACGACCACGACCGCGTCCATGGCCTCTGGTGGCCTCTGTGGGTGGTATTGGTGGTCGTCCACCTCATCCGGTAGCACGAGTCCTCGCCATCAACGAGAGAATAGAATAACAGAAGTTTAGTTCTCGGGTCAACAAGTTCGCACGATAAGAATTTCAAAAATATAAAGTGTTTTTCTAAAAGGTTTTGCAGCCTCTCGAAAATAAGTATAGACGTTTCCGTATTGATCCATGAGATTCTACTAAACCTGCTCATAACTCGTGAGACCTAGTAACCTAGGCTCTAATACCAAATTGTCACGACCCAATTCCCGAACTCGGTCGTGATGGTGCCTCTCGTGAAGACAAGGCTAGCCAGACCAAACAGAACACCTCTTTTAAATAGTTAAATACCATAAATAGTTGTTAAACATAATGTAATACTCATAATTTGCAGATGTAACAATAACAATAGGGGAAACCATCCCAACGCAGCCCAAATAGGGGTGTCACAAGTCACGAGCAACTAAGAAATCCGGATACAAGTCTACTGAGTATTAAGTCTGATACAATAGTTCTAAGAACATGAAAATGATAAGATAGGGGATGCACGGGGGCTGCGGACGCCAACAGCTACCTCATAGTCTCCAAATCACTGTTTGGACTGGGAGGATCAGCACTTAGGAGCGGACTCTGCTATGCCTGTATCTGCACACACGGTGCAGGGAGTAATGTGAGTGCTCCGACCCAGTGAGTAATAAATATAAATAATGGCTGAAAACATGAAAACACATAAAGGCACAAAGCAATTCTATATCAAAGCAGTGAAAACACTTAAGCAGTAAACCAACAAAGAAGTCGAATGAATACTCTTAAAATCAGGTATAACAGATAATTAACAAGTAAATGACAAGTAAAAATCCGCCTCTTGGGCTCACTCTCATCACTTAGCACTCATGCTCAGCACTCGGCTCATATAACTCTCATGATAACAGAAATTAGAATAACCGCTGCGACGTGCAGCCCGATCCGTACATCGCTGCGGCGTGTAGCTCGATCCATATAGATAGTCGACTGCGCTCACTAGGGGGTGTAGACTCCGGAGGGGCTCCTACAGCCCAAGCGCTATATTGTTGCGGCGCGCAGCTTGAGCCATATAAACATTTGCTGCGACGTGCAGCCCGATCCATAATATATGTATAGCATCCTCACTATTGGGCTCTCAACCCTTCTCAGTCATTTTACTCGCAGCCTCTCGGGCACACCAATATAAGGTAGGGATCTCAGCCCACAGGTTCCTCTCATTTATAATTGGCATTAATAAAGGGTTCACATTATTTAAACAAATAGAAACATGACTGAGGATATAATTTTTAACAAGTAAAGTGAGGAAAATCAATCAAAAATGCCCCTAAGGGTTCTACAGGTCGGCACAAGGCCTCAAACATGGCAACAAGCCCAAATCATAATGATAATAAATAAGTCTATGTCAAAAAAGCGGTAAAATCATCAATCAGGATGGACCAAGTCACAATCTCCAATGGTGCTCTACCCCACGCTCGCTATCGAGCGTGCAAGTCACCACAATATAGCAGTATGATGTGCAATTCGGGGTTTCAAACCCTCAGGACAACATTTAACATCATTACTTACCTCGAACCGGATAAAGATCTAGCTCGCTATGCCATTCTCTCTCACAACGACCTCCTCACGTGTTGAATATGACCAAAACTAGAACGAATACGTCACAATAGGCTAAGAGAACAAAACCCAAGCGAAAACAATCGAAAAATATCAAAAATTCCGAAATTAGCAAAACCTGAGCCCCGAGCCTACTTCTCAAAACTCATAAAGTTTCACATCAACGGGTTCCTTATCACTCCACGAGTCTGTGCATATAAAGAACACTGAAATCGGAGTCAAAATGACCCCTCTAATTCTAATTTTAAATTTCAAAATCCCAAGCCCTAGTTCTTGCATTTTTAGTTAAATTTCCATGAATTTCTAGGGTAATTTCTCAATATAAACCCGTTTTTGGTTCATACAACTTACCTCCAATCACATCTCCTTGAATCCCTCTTCAATTCCCCTCAAAGAGCTCTCAAAATACCCAACTATGGTGGAAAAATGGCTAAAACTTGCGGATGAAATGTTTATAAACTTTTTGCCCAGCTCCTGTTATTCCTTCATCGCAATCGCGGCCCAAGCCTCGCGATCATGAAGAGCAAAAAATTTCAAGACTCATAAATTAACTACGCGAACATGATGCCATCCCTGCGAACACGATGAGTTGATTTCCAAAAACTATGCGAACGCGGCCCTACTACTGCGAACGCGAAGAACAACATTATTGGGACCCCAATTACTTATACGCGAACACGAACTCTCCTCTGCGAATGCGAGGCACAAGCATCCAGCCTTACGCGAACACAAGCCCTTCTTCGTGAATGCGAAGGGCAATTCCTGATCATCTCGAATTCCTTCTATGCGATCGCAAACACCAAATTTGCCTGCAACTGCTGCTGCAATTTCTGCAATTCCTTATGTCTCAAAACTCCCCGTTAGCCATCCGAAATCACCCCGAGGCCCCCGGGACCTCAACCAAAAGTACCAAATCCTAAAACCTTAATCAAACTTCTTCCAATCATAAAAACACCTCAAACAACACCAAATCTATCAATTCACATCGAATTCAAGCCTAACTTTTCTAAAAATTTTCGAAATATGCTTTCGATCAAAAATCAAAACAAACTACCTCGGAATGACCTGAAATTTTACGCACACATCCCAAATCACATAACGAAGCTACAACAATGCTCAGAATTCCATTCTGACCCTCGGATCAAAATCTCACATATCAACCGGAATTGGCCAAAATACTAACTTCGCCAATTCAAGCCTAATTCTACACCGGACTTCCAAAAATACTTTCGATCGCACTCCTAAGTCACATTTCACTTCCCAAGCCTAATTTCACTCACATCTGAGCCCTCTAACTCATAAATCAACGTCCGGTTCACTTTTCCAACATAAGTCTTCTTAAAAGAGACTAAGTGTCTCATTTCTTACCAAATTCACTCTGAACTCAAACCCATCAACTAGACCACATAAAACACGGATAATGAAGCATAAAGAAGCAGAAATGGAGGAAACAGAACGGTAACTCATGAGATGACTGGTCGGATCGTCAGAATAACTAATTATGATATTTATGAGGGCCAAGGGTTATGTGATTGGATGGCACACCTCAATTATTTCTAGGGATTTCTAATTGTATACATGCTTGAGGAGTTAAAATTAATTAAACAACACGTTAAAGGACTCCAAATGATCCCAAATGAAGACAGATTGGACCAACAATCCAAATCAGCCGTTCCATGTCTTTTCTGAAATGGCAGGCCTCCAATGACATCTGCCGGGCTGCTCGGAGGGTCAGGCCCACCACACATTGACAAAATCCAATTAAAAAATGTAAAACAGCTGATAGCCAAACTTCTGATCAAAGTAGTTAATCCAATTATAATCAGAATAACAAATCCCTAGCCTATATTTGAATCCAAGACTATGCATGAATTAATTACTGAAGATTGCCACATCTAGATTGATATATAAAAAGGCATGTAGATTCAATCAGATGCTATTTTAACTGATGAACTTCACATCTTACTAAAAAGACAATGATCCAATCAATGTAGATTCAAACTAGACGACGTAATAAAAAAGTAAAACAAACCAAAGTAACTTAATCAAATTCATAGCAATTCTCGAACTACTTGTTTTCCAACTGAAGAATGAAGCTAACAGAATTTTATCCAAAATAATGAATCCTAACAAATGACCACATAGACAAAAAAAACTATATCAGGAAATATTTGATTCTTATAAGAATGCAAATCTGCCGAAACTTGCCTTAGCTGACTTGATAGTCACAAATGAGAAGAATAGGCCAAAGTTTTTAACAAAGCCCAACGAATTTCCACATCCTATCTTGAATCAATGGAAATATTTTGCACAAAAAAAAAGTTTTAAAAGAGAACTCATCTGATCTTTAACTAAACACATCAACAAATAGGTCGGATCCAATTACATCAGGAATTAACAAAAGCAAATCCATATTGTTGACATATACACTTGAGCTTATGAAGTAAACTGAAAGTCCAAACTTACGATTACAAACAACTACATAACACTCACTGAAATTATGCCAAGTTAACTTAAACTGTAAACCAAACTAGTTGACAAACATTAAGCTATGACAAGAATACAAAAATAAAGCTTTAAATGAGGCTGAAATTTAGACATTAGAACACCATCTTTCATTCAATACTCAATATTTCCACTCCAAGGGTTCAAAAGCGTACCTAGATACAACCAAAAAAGCTACAGAATATTAAATGAAGAAGATGAGATCAGCAGTAATTCGGCAGGGAACTAGCAATCTACAGCAGATCTTAAAACAACAACCAACAATAGCTCAACAGTCATCTTTTCATGTTTTGGAACCCAGAAATAAGGAGAAATTCAAGAACCAAAGAAAAATGAAGATGCCAACTTCAATAAAACAGTAATGGTGATTTTTTGTATTTTTTCTTCTAATTTTTCATACTCTCTCAATGCTTGTATTTCTTCACCCGTTTATAGCTCTTTAGGGTTCTGATCTCTAAAGTATGCCTTGAAAAGAAAGAAACAGGCTTCTTATAGAGAGCCTTTAGGGCAGCAGTATTGGTTTTTAGTTTTACCAATCACCCCTTCCCCCAATTTTCTTTTTTCACTTTTAACCCAGCATTTTAGAACAAATTACAGAACTAACCCGAACCCCTCTTTCCTGGAAGTTTTCCATTCAGTTAGGACAGATTCCTTTTATCCAAACTTTCTAAATTACCCTCTGAATTCCTAGTATTAACCTTCATAACCTAAACAAATGCATGCCACCTGATTCCCAAACCTAGGCCTAAACAAGTGGTCTTCTAATGTCCCAGGTCTTGACTACCACAAACCCAAGAGACGATTTCAAATTAGCAAAGCAATGAACAAATTAAACAAAAACCCCAAAAAGATTCAAATCAACAGCAAATAAAGAACTTAACCATTTAGCACCTTAAAATAATGAACCTAACAATACTAATTGACTAGGATTGGCTAAAAAAATAAAAAAGAAGAGAAAGGGAACCTACTGGACCTATTGGTATTATTAACAAACTTTTAATTTAATCAAATAAAACAACAAAAGGAAAGAAAAAGAACTTGGCCTACTGAAATGAATAACAAATAATCGAAAACGAATTCAAATGAACAACTTTAAAATCGAAAAAAGGAACCAAAAAACAAATGGAACAATAACAACCATAGACAACCAAAGGGAAAGAACTAGGTTTAGAAATTAACCCTATACTAATTTCGGTCAGAAGAAAAAGAATATTAAAAAACTGATTAAAGAAAATTGGAAGAAAAAGAAGGAGAACAGAAGGTGAAACACAGAAACAGGTAGAAGGAAATACAAAGGAAAGTACCTAAATCAATTTGTGAAACTATGTGTTCTTGTCAATAACAAAACGGGCAACGTCAGTTTCGTGCAAAATCGACCCTCATATCTTTGCATGAGCTAGATCCGAGGTTGGGGTAAATTTAAGGCTTTAGGATTTCGACCTTAGATTTAAGATTTGAGGTGATGAGGAGGGATTTGAGGAAAATTATTTTGGGAATTAGGAAGATGAGGGGCTGGGGGTTATGGGGTATAATTTTGGTGGAGGTTAGGGGTAGCGCCACCACCGGAGAGGGTGAGGAGTTTAGGGCGGTGCTAGGGTTTGGGTTCAGCTGAAAAAGATGAAGTGAAAGGGTACAAGGTTAATCTGACGGGTGTTTGGATATTTATAAATGAAAATGGGGGAAGTATCTACAGCCGTTGTATGAACTAAAACGGAGGGCCCAGATTGACTTAAAACAAATGAACTCCAAATGGCGTAATATTGGCCCCATACTACGTCGTTTGAATTGCCTAAAGAACGGATGGTTTGGACCGGGTATGGGGGTCATTTGGGATGAATTATGAATGGGTCTGGGGAAAATTTGGGCTGTGCCAAATTGGCCCAAAATCACAGCCCTTCTCATTTTTTTCTGTTTCTTTTCAATTTTTAATTGTTTTCTTTTCCTTTTCAATTTAATTTAAATCCTAGATTAACTCCAAAACCAAACTAATTTACCAAGTTAAGTTAATTACTTGTCATAGTATTTACAAAAAAAAATTAATTAACTCCTAAATTAAAAGAAGAACTATAAAATTTAAAATTAAAAGGTTAAAATGCGAAGTGAGTTATTTTTTGTGATATTTTTTATTTTAATAAAACAACTAATTTATTAATTAATCTAAAAATATAAAAATAAATCCTAAATATAAATGCAGAGTATTTTTATATTTTTCATAATTTAAATAAAACAAACATGCAGAAAAAAATACAAACAATCAACAGAAATCCTACAAAATATCTACGAAATTGCAAATAAGGGAAAACATTTATTTTCTTGAATTTATGGGGGTAATTCATATAGGGAAAAAATTACGTGCTTACAATAATTGCCTCATTCCATTAATGTAAAGATAGAAGATCCAAAATGACACTAAATAAGATAAGTCACTAATAGCACTTGGCCTTATTACATTTGAAAAGGAAGTAAAACTAATCTACTTGGTCCCAGAAGGACCTTCTCTAGGCTGGATGCTCTTATCTATCAGGTCCTCAATTCGCGTAGGTTCAGTAGTAAGAATTCCCTTACCAAATGTCCTCTTTCGTTTCCTTCAACGTTCAGAAAATTGGTGACTCTCTTCCTCATTTTCCCTTCCAATTCCATCAGATTGTACTACAAATATTCCATCCTTTCGGTGGATTTAATAGCCCCCTCTTTCCACTCATTTTCCATATCGGCCTTGTGTTTCTCCATATGTTCGGCCTCAGACTCGCTAACTCTGTTGTGCAATTTGTTATACACCTGTGCTTCGAAAATTTCGTCTATGACCCTGTTTCCTGGACCAACTCTTGGCTCGAAGATTCCCCCAATGTTATCATCCAACCATAAGGGGTATAAGTATGCTTGACCAACATGATATCGATCTGGCTCGATGGTATCCTTTTTTACAATAATCCTCTTGTGCTTCATTTTTGTATGGAATGGCATCACCCTGACAGTCGGCTATGAAGTGACTCATTTTAGCGACTCACGGTATGACCTGTTTCCTGCCTGCCTGTCTCATAACCCAGACAGGAGAATAAGGGTATATGCCCCTTAACCCGATCAATACTAAGTAGGGAACATCCCTAGATCTGATGATGAACTCGTCGATAGGGACCCACTAGAACATCCATTAAACCTAATCCTCGGTCAAATTATTAAAAAATTGCACCCATTCTATATCATTTCCTGGTTGAGCGAACCTTTCTGTGATATATGTCATCTTCTTAGGGTGATGGAAAGCTATGTGATCATTCCACGGCCTTCGCGGAAACTCTTGGCGGTATTGACCCCTTTGAAGATGTTCTAACACCCAAACATGCAACAGAAAATTGCAACCCTCGAAGTATCTGTACCTTTTCTGACAGCGCTCCAAGGCCCCGTACATATCTTCAATAATTGTAGGGATTATGGTATATGTCTGACCCTTGATCCCTTCCATGAAATTTTTGGCCACCATGACCAGTCTGGTGTGGATTTTGTCCCCTCTGATCGGAGATACTAGGATGCCCAAGAAACACACGATGAACACAAATAGCCTATGGTGAATCCATCCCAAATTGGTAATGGAGAATTCATCATTAAAAATACGGTAGGACCTGTTGTGACCGTATCGTTCATAGAGTAAGTCAAAGGGAATGTAGGAGTTTTTCAAGCATGCCAAGTCATCATTTTTCTTTAAAACCATCATCTTAAGAAATCCCCTAGTAGTGCAATTTTTAGGTGCCAATAAATCAGGGTTATCGTAAGGTAGCTCACCAAATCCCCCTATTTCTTCCAAGAGAGGGGTCCTTTCTATGTCTCCAAAGTGGAACATAACCCTCTCTTTGTCCTAGAACATTATAGTAGCCTCGATCAAAATTTTGTTTGGCTGGAGGTCCAACAAAGAAGGCGAATTTCGTAAGACCCTTTTCACATGATTTTGGTCACTTGATGGAATATCCCTCTACCAATCTAGCAATGGTGATGGTATGTTATTGACCAAGCCGAACCTGGGAATTTGTGCCTCATTTTTTACAAGACAAAATATGGTTAGGCCCTTTTCCCCTCTAGGTTTGTCTATTTATACAAAAATTATTAAAACATGGGCACTTATTTCTCCAAAATTAATGCACACAATCGTGGTTGTGTCCGTTGGGATTATGGAAAACCCGATAGATTTTTGGATGAGGCTTGTCTTAAAAGGTTATTATATGGACAAAATATTGACCCATCTAGGTTTGACCATGATGCATGTACAATTAATCAGAGTAAGGTTTCTATAGAGGTCTAGACTAGGACCCTCAAGCGGACAACTTGAGGAGGAAAGGAACGGAACCCTTGATTGCACCAATAATTGACTAGTTTTATTGAAAATATGTCTTTCCACATTTAGTAGGTGATATATATAGGAAAATCGAAAACATTCATCAAGTGTTGCTATAGGCTTGATTACGCAGGAGTGGAATATGATGTCGAGCATGATTTATGCAACAGTAAATAGCATGTTGTCACATATTTGCATGTTAAAAATGATAAATGCGGTATTTAAATAATTGAAAGATAGTTAAGAAAGAAAACAAAGAGACAAGTCAGTTTCAGGAAATAAAAGAATTCATGAATGCTTGAGAAGTAGGAAATTAAATCCAAATAGGGGGGAGGGGAAAGGGTGCACATATCAACAAAAATAAAGCATGCTTAAGACTAATTCACAAAAACAAGTTTGCTATGGTAAGAGCCTAAAATATCCGCAGCAGGGTCGCTATGCTGTCGTGCCCCCTTTTTCCTCGCGGAGTCCGGGTTTCGACACTTAGTTGGGACAACTCATTTCCCTTTTTGGTAATCGGGTACTTGAATTTTGAAGAGTCGCAACCTAACGGATTTAAGGTGCGTTAGGGAACCTAAAGAAAATAATTCATAAACCGATTTGCATTACCAGAGATTGGGTAAGGGCTCGAAGGTGTTAGGCACCCCTTGAGGTCCACAACAGTGGGTCGCGACCGAACTCAAATTAGGTGAATTAGTCTTAAGCAAACAAAGTAATTTAGAAAAATAGACGTTTTGTTTAAAACAAGGGGTAAATGAGGTCCTAGGTTTTTAGCCTATACGATCACTTCTGTGCAATGCTTGGTAATCATCCCCAAGTTGGGATGCTATACATAGCATTAGCGCACAAGTCATCATATCCTTTATTACCCGATTATCCTCCTCTCAATGGTTATATAAGCGATTCTAATTAAACGCATTCTATGCGTGCGTTATCCGTCCCTTAATTATAGTCCTGGAGGTGTTTAGGACTTCTAGTTGAGGTGGATCTAGACCTTTCTATAGTGCTTAAGATGCATTCTATGTGTGCATGAACCTATATGCATTTTATCTAATACAAGTAGATAATCATAACAGTCTTAAGAGCATGATTTCTACCCGATTTCCCCATAAGACATATATAATAGTCCCTCCCATTTTACTAATATCCCCAATATCTGTTTTACAAGAATTATTATTACAAACCAAATTAATGAATTAATGAAATTAGACTCTACACTATAGGGAGCCTGGATAGGCCTAAAATGTAAACCTGGAAAATCAGGCCTTCAACCAAATATGTAGTACCCCAACAACTCATAGTATCCAAGAGAGTATTTTGGTAGGTCAAAGTTCTCATGGGCCTTAGGGACCCCCGGCAACGCTCACACCTAGACTCTCTTTAAAAAGAAACAGTCTTTGTGCAGAGTGGAAGGGCCAGTCCCAGTGTGTCAGAGTTCAGAGGAGTCTCATGGACTCCTAAGAAGTGCTCATACTGGAGGGGCAAGATCCTAGATATTCTAAGAGTGGGAGTGGAAGATAGTGCTTGAAAGTTTAGAAATAGTTTTAAGAAAACAGTTTAGAAGTAAATCAGTCCAGAAATAACACAGTTCGGGAGCAAAAAAACAGTTAGAAGCATTCTAAAAAGGGGTCTTAGTAGAAACATAGTCACAAAGCAAATGCCCATATCGCGCAGATTTAACAGAAGGAGCTTAGCCCTGAACTCCATTAGTCACCAACAGATATGGCCAATTAGTTTAACAAGTTTTCTCTTGGTCTTGATCCCTTAGATATTACTAAGTGAACATACAAGCATGTATTAATCATAGGACAACATGCTAGGATCAAACAATCACATAGAAAAGTAAGCAAAGTTGAGGACATAGAGACCATCACTTAACGAGGAGTTTCTTAAGGATGAGAACTTAGAATAGGGCAAGTAGCCAGAGGTCTAATGGCATAGAGGCAGACATGTAGACATGTTGAATGCATGAAAACACATAGGTCTAGTTAATAGAACAGGCATGCTGACATGCTGGAAATAGAAACCCTCTTGGTCTTCTCATATGTAAGTAGGCATGATGATTAAGAGTATTAGCATGAAGCACATAGTTCTAGTTAAAAATAGGAAGCTTGATAACAAGGAACATACTGATGAAAGTAGACATGTTGAGAACAGGAAGTACACAATTAAATCATACAGAGGTTTGAATGATAGTAAAGTGGAGGCATACCAGTTAAGAATTTAATAATATAAGTGTGAAGAAAATAGGATCCCAGGATCTATCCTTAGCTTTCAGCCGGCTAGACAGTGCAACAAATAAATACTAGATGATTGGAATGGAGAGCAGGAACTTTTAGGTGCTTTAAAGAAAAGGGGTGAAGCTTATATAGCATTCAGCAGAGTATAGTCGATAAGGTAAAATAATTCAAAGGCTTGTAAATATGGCAAGAAAAAAATAAGTCAATCAATTAGGCATGACAAGGCCAATCAATAAGCAAAAAATATGGGATTGTATCCAAAAATAACTCGAATTGAGGTTTAAATGAGGTAAGTGGTAAGTCTAATAGCAAATTAGGGTAAGAACACCGGAAACCTAGCAAGTAATAGGCAATCAATCGCATAAATAAGGTAACCCAAGAAAATTAGAGCCTAATCTAGGGTTGGTGAGACAACTAGCCCCCTAAATTAAGCTTAATAGGCACAACTAAGGAAAGTAACACCAATTAGGGGTCTCTAAATAAGGAAAGCAGACAAAATTACAGTGAATAATCATCTCAGCAAAACGAAACCCTAGACAGTTGGGGTAACCATTCAATTATTCAAAATAATAGGCAAATATTGAAGCGAGCAATGAAATAATCAAACAATTAAGACTGGAACACAGCTATGAAAGAAAGATTAATCAAACACATAGGAAATTTTAGAAAAGTTTTTTTTATTTGTAGAAATAGACGAGGTGAAATCCTAGTTATTAGGAACATTAGGATCGACTAAAAATAAGGAAATCAGAAAGCCCTTAAAGAAAAATGATATAGAAACTCGAAACCATTTCAGATCTACAGGAAATAATAACGAATCAAAACCCCTAATTTGGAGGAACATTAAAATCAGTCGATGATAAAGAGAATAGAATATTTCATAGAAAACTACCGTATAAACTCGAAAACATTTCATATCTGACAGATTTAAAGTGTAAGAGATGAGGGTTTTGAGAAAGTAACAGAGATAAAAGAAAATCTGATTTTGAACTGAAGATTCGAGCCATAAGCACAAGGTAATAGTACTCACAAACGGGGATGACCGTAGATAGACCCTTAAACGGTTTTTGAACAAAATCTGGGTTGGATCTCTTCGATATCCCTTCATGAAATAACAAAATCGAATAATCAGAAGAGGTAGGACGCTGGTAGGGGCTCAAATCACCAGATAAGCCCATGGAATATGTAAGAATCGAAGGGATTTGGGGTAGATTTAGGTGACGGCGCTAGCGTTAGGGTTAGTCTCAGAGAGAAAAGAGGAGACGAAGGATTCAAGGGTGGTGGGGTGTAAAAAATTGTTAGGGTTAGGGGGTTGTTTAGAATTAAAAAAAGGAAAGGGGGAATAGGGGTCGTTGATCTCTGATTAGAAGGGTTTGGGTCGGGTAGAGGTCTTTAGTTTTGGGATAGGGTGGTTTTGTCTTAGTTTAAATTAAATTGGGCTGGGGAAGGTCTGATTTTGGGTATAGTTAGGGGCTATTTGTTAAATACCCAGTTTACTAAATAAAAATAATTTTAAAAATAGCTAATTAAATGATAAAAAATAATTTTCATGCATAAAGGTAATTTAAAATTATTACTTAATATTATAAAAATGTAAAAAGTTATTTTATGTATAGATAATGTAGTTATGCATATATGTGGGCCATTATTGTACAATATGCAATTATAGTTTTAAAAATACAAATGTAATTATAAAAAAAATGCAATTGAAATATTTGAACACTTATATGGGCATAAATGATTAATGTAAATGATTAAATTATCATAAATTAATATGAGGAATAAATTTTAACATTTATGTAATTAAAAATGTAGAAATAAATGAACTTAAGGCCTTTAAAAATTATAGAAAAAATTGTAAAAATATTTGTGCATGTTTGTAATTGTACACACAATATTTGAAAGTGTACATGCATGTTTTACAATATATGAGAGAGAAATTGGGTATCAATAATAACTCTAGTATCTTTTGCTCTACTCACAAAACCAAGTCATTTGGTGATGGAGTACTTCGACTATCTGAAGTTTTAACATTGTCTTCATGCGTGGCATTGTCCTTCCTGATATTGCTTGTATCGTCCATTCCAGCCTTTCCTTTGCTCTTTGGATCGTTTGGTGGAGGTGGAGGTGGAGGAACTCTTGACTTGGTATAATATACTGATGATGCTAGTATATCCGAACTAATATTAGGGGATGGGTATAAACAAATCAATAAAAGAAGAAAAGAAAAAGGTAAACAAGTTAGTGAGGAGTATTAAAATATTG
This sequence comes from Nicotiana glauca, assembly GCA_026770625.1. Taxonomy (NCBI): domain Eukaryota; kingdom Viridiplantae; phylum Streptophyta; class Magnoliopsida; order Solanales; family Solanaceae; genus Nicotiana; species Nicotiana glauca. The sequence goes on from MU783705.1 coordinate 91,349, forward strand.
TTTGCAGTATTTAACACATATTACGGAATAAATTAGCGGCCTAACTTGGGGACCTCATTGTTCCCGAGGTAGGCCTAAGCTACATATAGATTTGAAGAAAAACTAATGCCAATAACTGCGTCATTTCATCAATGTGAAAGATAAACCGAATCTCTATTAAAACGACTATAATGGCGTGTGCCTTATTACAACCAGAGCCTAAAACAAGTCTAGAAAGCAAGTAAAACATAATTATTCGATCCCAGAAGGACCTTCTCCATGCTTGGACTTCTTTGCTCCATTGATCAAGTTCCCCAGGTCGCGCATGTCCAGCAGCAGATATGCCATTGCTAGGAGACCTCCTTCGTTTCCATCCATATTTTGACAGCCCGTAACCATGTTTCTCATTTTCCCTTCCAGCTCCATCAATGCTTGCTCTAAATACTCCAACCTCTCTGTTGATTTAGTGGTGATTTATCTCCATTTATTGATTTCTTCTATGTTCTCTTTTTGCTATTCCAAATATATGGCCTTAGATTCAAAAATCATTTTGCATAATCTCTTATATTTGACTTGGACATCGGCAATGTCGTCTATGACCCTATTTCCTAAATTAATCCCTGGATTGACTTCTCCTGCTATGTCATCAACCAACCATGATGGATAAAAGTGTACACAGCCAGTATGTTATCGATCTGGGTTGATTGAATCCTTTGCCACCTTGACCTTTAGATGCCACATGTGTTATGCCTCGTACTTGAATTTAATGGCATCACCTTGGAAATCTGATTTGTCATGAACCATCTTGGATCTAAACAGAGGAACATCTCTTGACCTAATGATAAACTCGCTGGTAGAGAAGCACTCGAACATCTAATGGACCTTGCCATCCGCCAAACTCCTAATGAAGTGTACCCAATCCATAGCATTTTCTGGTTGTGCAAAACTATCTGGGATGAAAGTCATTTTTTTGGATGGTGAAAAGCTAGTTGGTCATTCCATGGTCGCCGTGGGAATTCCTAACGGTACTATCCTCTATAAAGATGCTCCAACAACCATATTTGCAGTAACAAGCTGCAACCCTCAAAATGTCTGAATCCCTTCTTGTAGCGGTCCAAAGCTCGGTATATTTTTTCCACGATCATTGGGATGGTAGTGTAAGTTTGTCACTCAATTCCTTCCATTAGGGCCTTAGTAACCATAGCTAAATGGGTGAGAATCTATTCTCCTTGCATTTGGAATACTAGCATCCCTAGAAAACAGACAATGCACAAGAAAACCCGACGGTGGGTTGAACCCAACAAAGTAATAGCACACTCATCATGGTAAAGGCGGTAGGATTTGATGTGTCTGTAACGTGCATAGAGGAAGTCAAACGATATGTAAGACTTCTTTAAGCAGAATAACTCATCATTATTTTTAAAACCCATCATTTCTATAAACCCCCGAGAGGTGCGATTCTCAGGTCCCAATAAACCAGGGCTATCCCAAGGAAGTCCAGCAAATCCCCTTATTTCCTCTAGAAGGGGAGTCATTTTTATATCCCCGAAACGGAAAACAACCCTCTTCTCATCCTAGAACATAGTAGCGGCCTTGATCAATACATTGTTCGGTTGAATATCTAGCAAGAACTCTGTTCACGTGGTTTTTGTCACTTAGCGCAAGATTTTTCCACCAACTCAGTAACAAAGGTGGGATATTTCAAACCATGTCAAACCTGGGGACCTCGTGCCTCATTTTTATAAAACAGATAAAGTTAGCCCTTGTTCCCTACAGATTCAGCTATTTTCACGCTAATGATCAACATAATGGCATGCTTTTCTCCAAATGATGCACAAATCATGATTATATCTCTTGGGATTATGGAGATCTCGGCGGACTTTTGAAAAGATTTGTCTTAGTGAGTTATTGTGCGGATAGCGTTCTAACTCATACTAGGTTTAGATATGATGCATGCACAACTGATTTTAGAATGTGGTTTCTAGAAGAGTCAAGACTGGTACCCTCTAGCGGACAACTTGAGAGAGAAAGGCACGAAAATGTCGATTGTACCGCTGATCGACTAGTTTAACCGCAAATAAGCCTTTCCAAATTTAAAGGGTTATTTTAGGAAGAGCGCGAACATTCATTGAGTGTCGCTATGGTATTAATACGCACTAGTGGAATATGATGTGGAGCATGCTTTATGCAAAAATAAAACATTTTCAAGTATTTTCACGTATTGAAAAATAATTTTAGTACTGAATGAACGTAAAGACATAAGAGAAAGAAAAATAGGGAAAAAGTTAGTTCTAATAAGGAAAAATTGTAATAAAGAAAATAAAAGGGTAAGGGTTGGGGACAGATATGATATAGCAAAAACGTTTGGAGCATGTGAACATGATAAGGGAATAAGGGGAAACACGTGTTGTAATCAAATTAAATGAAGAGTTGCATATGAATTCATATAAAGGGGAAATAGGAAAAAGGATGTGCATGTAGCTATAAAAGGGAAAATGGGAGTGGGAGATTCATGTAACAGTGAAATAAAAAGGACGCGCTATTCAGGGAAGACTAATTCATGAAGATCAAGTTCGTAATGGTAAGAGCCTAAAAATATCCCTAGCTAAGTCGCCATACACTCGCGCCCCTATTTCTCGCGACATCGGGCTTCGACGCGTGACAACTCTTTTAAGGAAGGGTTTTAAAAGAGAGAGAGTCTCCACCTAATGGATTAAGCTGCGTTAGGGCCCCTATTTTACAGATAACTCTAATTAACCAGTTTGCATCACCAAAGATCGGTTAACGGCTAGAAATTACCTTGAAGAGAAGGTTTTAGGCACTCTTCGAGGTCCACAGCTGTAGGTCCTGGCCAAACTCAATTATATGAACTAGTCTATGTGATCAAAGATAAGGAAATAAAGTGATGGGGGGGGG